>JAJOOS010001694.1:0-41440 GCA_029582725.1 Solanum chiquidenum | reverse complement strand
TATATTCGTCATATACACTTATAATTATACAATACAAATATTCCCCTGCCCAGTTATCTTTTGCCTTTCTCTTTTTCTCGTTTTATACAAATATAATGTATAATTTATGTTTGTATAATGTATAAATTATGTTTGTATAAAGCGAAAGAGAGAGCGATTTTTAATATACAAATATTATTGTCAACGATTTACACAAACGAGAGGCAAACAACAATTTATACAAATGACCTGCCAACGAAATTATACAAATCTGAAGAGAAGCCAACGAATTATACAATTGCTTCTTTTTGTATATATCTAGAGCGAAATAGACATAACTTTCAATTGTATATGTATAGCAAATTATACATATATATGTTTGCTATGGAGCGCAATTATGCAAACTTTGCTATAACATACAAATATGATTTTTTTGTTTGCTATATGTGAAAGTTGCTCTTAAAAAAAATCAACTTTTTTTAAAAAGAATTATTTTTGATAGTTGGACCAAATATGAGCCAGTGGGCCAATTCCAAAATCAGAACTTTAACAAGTGCAATGGGCCTAAAGAACCCACTAGACCCAACTACGTACTAATGGAGCCCTATAATTAAATGGGCCGAAGAGAGACCAAACAGAGTATGAGTAATCATGGATTTTGATTTTGGATTTTTGGTTTCATTAATTTCATTTTATATGACGATTTTTATTCGACACAAGAACATAACAAGGTTGAATATCAATATTCAGTAAATATTATTTATATATTTGAACTATAGTCTATTTGAATAGAATATTTAAATATAGCAAAATATTTCTTATTATATATTTTATGATGTATACAAATACTCAATCAGAATAGATTATTATTTGAGTGTCTCGATAAAATTTACCTAAGTTGATATATTCTTCTTCTTTTTTTTAAATAATGTTGATGCGTGCTGTACAGCATGGATTGCAGCTTCAATGTCGGATCTGTCATAGGCTTACGAGCTCAGCACGTGACATTAAAAAAAAACAAAAAAAATAATACAGTACGTGACATTTATAATTAAAAAAATACTACTGTATAGTACACCTTTTTTTTATTTTTTTATTTTTATGTTTTCAACATAAAATACAACTAATAAAACCACTCAACGTTTACGGCAAACAATAATTAAAGCTCCCTACCCTTATTTGCTGCCAGCAAATCCCTATTAAACATAAATTAATCACCTATATTAATTATTCATGTCTCCACTTACTATTATTATTTAAATATAATTACATTCTTTACACTATCAAATGAATTCTTAATTTAACTAGCTAGCATTTTGGTTTGTGGAAAATTAAAGTTGATTATGAAGTCTTTTCCCTCAAAGGCTTTGATAATTAAAATCAACTTAGTTTTCTTGGTTTGTTTCTTAATTGCTTATGCTGCCCTTCTTCACTGGCAATTATCTTCTCTTTATCATGAATATTCAAAATCTACTATTAGATGCACATCATGTGAATGTCATCATAAGGTAACTCATATCAGATTTACTGTTTATTTTTTCCATAAATTCTATACTGATTATTCACAGTTATATCATAAATACATGTTATACATGAATTATATCTATATTATACATATGTTGATTATTATTAATTTAATCAGTTGAATGATCAGCTATTTAGCGATTTTCTGATAGTAAAACAAGTACTCATATCTTTTTGGAAAGAAAAAAAACCTAGCTCTAATTTTTTTCTTCTTGTATTGAGTAGGTGGAAGAAGAACCAATATTTGTGAATGGAACAAATGCAATATTGAAGAAAATGGTGAGACACAAGAAGCCAAGTTTTGTGAAAGAAATAATGGGGAGGGAAATGAAGATAGGAATGGTGAATATGGAAGATGAAGATGTTAGTGAATGGAGAGTCCATGGACAAATAATTAAAGTACAATTCCAGAAGGTCTCAGAGCTGTTGGAATGGGATGATTTGTTTCCAGGTAAAGTACGTGACAAATGAACAGATCGAGTCAAATTTAAACATGTCAAATCAATAAACAAGCATCCGATAACGGGTCATACTTCAACCTACCCAATGTGACCTAACCTCTCTTCCTCTTCTCTTTTGTTTTTTGGTTAAAAAAAAGAAAGTGAAAACTAATTTACTTTCTTAAATTATTATCTTAATTAAGTTTTTTCAAAAATACATAATTCTTGATCTTTAATTTTGTTTTTGAACGACGTTGCATCTTGATCTGTTGGATTACACTATTTGACCCGTTTTGGCCCAATAATCTAACAGTTCATTTAGATTTAATTTCAACCTATTGAGTCAAATCAAGTCAACAAATTAGTCCCAACCTCACACCTTCAAACTTGAGCAAATTAAACGAGTTATTAAAAGATGAATTGATTTTACCGCCTTTATTTCCAGGACAGATAGATGAAGAATTAGAAGAGATGGATAGACGACAAACATGTCCAGAAATACCAATGCCACATTTCTATGGTTATAATAACATGGACATAATAGTAGTCAAATTACCATGCAATTATCCACAAGAAGGATGGAAAAGGGATGTTTTTAGACTACAAGTACATCTTGTGGCTGCAAATTTGGCTGTGAATAGAAAAAAGGGTAAGAATGGGAAGATGAAATTGATTTTCTTGGGTAAATGTATGCCAATGATGGAGATATTCAGATGTAAAGAATTAAAGAAAAGAGAAGGAGATTGGTGGTATTATGAGCCAAATATGGCAAAATTGGCACAAAAAATTTCATTGCCAATTGGTTCTTGCAAGTTGGCTTTGACTCTAAGGGAAAAAGGTATGTTATGTATAGTACTTTCAAGTTATATATGTTACTTCCTCTTCCTCTGTTTCACTTTACCTGTTGTCTTTACTAAAAATAAATGTTTCTTGATATTTGTTATTTCACAAAATTAATGCATAAATGATACATTTCTTCCTATTTTCCCTTTGAAAGTTATTAGTCTTGAAAGTATACATTTAATCAACATAAAAAAATTAAGTAATTAATTCAGGTCAAATTAGTAAATTAATTCATGTTCATTTATTGAAATTTTGATTTTAATATAACACTAAATAAGGATACAATGGTAAACTTACCTAATTTTTCTTAAGGAATCTGAAACCTAAAATGATGACAACTAAATAGGAACGGAGATACATTTTCATGTCTTCTATCTTCTTACTTAGCTTGTTTTATTCGATTTTGTTCTAAGATGCTTCACATTGAACTACAAAAGAAGGAAATCAAAAAAATTAATGAAAACACACCAAAATGTTTGACAATCAATAACATTTTACTCTGAATTATTATATCAGGAACCAAAAAGGTGTTTGACATCTCTGACTCACAAAACAGAGAAGCCTACGCCACGGTTCTTCATTCCTCAGGAAAATACGTTTGTGGTGCAATAACACTAGCTCAGAGTCTTCTTCGAACTGGAACCAGACGGGACCTTGTTCTTCTTTTGGATGATACTATCCCCGAACCCAAACGCGACGCGCTCGTAAAAGCAGGGTGGAAACTTCGATTGATACAGAGGATAAGAAATGCTAGAGCTGATAAAAACTCGTACAATAAGTACAATTACAGCAAGTTCAGGTTATGGCAACTTACTGACTATGAAAAAGTTGTTTTTATTGATGCAGACATCATTGTTCTACGTAACATCGACATTCTTTTCCAATTTCCTCAATTGTCAGCCACAGGTAATTTAATTTACTAGCGATATATTAATTTGACTTAATATTTGTATATGATCTTATAAGGGGTGTTACTAAATTTGCATAAATACTAATTTTAATATTTACAGGTAATGCTGGATCAATATTCAATTCTGGAGTAATGGTGATTGAGCCATCAAATTGCACATTCAACATGTTAATGCAACATACAAAAGACATTATTTCATATAATGGAGGTGACCAAGGTTTCCTTAATGAAATATTTGTATGGTGGCATAGGTTACCAAGAAGAGTTAATTTTTTTAAGAATTTCGAAAATTTGAACGAGGTCAGTGCTAAGAACCAACTATTTGAAGCAGATCCTCCGCAACTCTATGCAGTACATTATCTCGGATTAAAGCCTTGGGTGTGTTATAGAGACTATGATTGTAATTGGGATGTTGGTTATTTACGTGTTTATGCTAGCGATATCGCACATAGGACATGGTGGAAAATTCACGATACTATGGATGAGAATTTGCAAAAATTTTGTGGATTGTCAAAGCAGAGGAAAATTGAATTATATTTTAGTAGAAAGGAGGCAGAAGAAATGGGATTAAAAGATGAACATTGGAGGATTAATGTTACTGATCCTAGAAGATTAACTTAACTTTTTTATTAGGTTCTTTAACTATATTATAATTTCCATTTTATTTTTTATATGTTTTTTTTCCTTCAAATATTGTCACTCATGATATATACTAGTAGTAATTTTGCACAGAGAAAATTATGGTCATGGCCTTATATATTGACATATGATTTATTGATCTTTCTAGATAGATGTGCATGATAAATGGCTAAATATCTTCCATTTATATTTGTGTGAGTTAATTTTTCGAATGGTCATTCAATTTATAGTTTTTATAGTAAAATAATTAAATTAATATTTATCTCTTAAAAACATCATTAAATTGTATAGTCATCAAATTTACAACTTATATATGATTGTAAAGTCATAAAATTCGATGATTTTTTCATCTGATAAAAGATCTCCCTGAATCATTTACCTTATAAACTTCAATCAAATGAATTTTATTTGATTGAATAAGTTATTTATCGATAAATTTTATCAGGTAATTTTTTTTGGTATCGAGAAATAAAAGGACTAAGTGTTTTCAAAATTCAGAAAGATTTCGCAATTATATGATATGATTTCATCTCATAATTTCTGGACCTACTTTGCATCAATAAAAGAAAGAGGGATTAAATGTTCACGTGAAGCAAATTTTCCACCTTTGAGTAAAGTATTTAGTTTTTGAAAATACAAGTAAATCTGTTTGAGTGAAAAATCTGCAAGCATGTGTATGTACTAGGTACCAACAAAAAAATAAAATAAAAATTAGCTATGAATTTTATCGTCAAATTACTTGTAGTGATAATAATTATTTTTGATAAACTAGTTTATAAATAAGATTAGTTTATAAATTTAATAAGATTAGTTTATAAATTTAATTATTTAGTACTAATTTATCTATAAATAAGATTAGTTTATAAATTTAATTATTTAGCTATAATATTTGTCCGTAGCTAACTCATGTTTTTTTTAAGTGAGGGTATATTTTAAAAATTGGAAGATCAAAATCCTACCCAACCTTTCTTAAATGAGTAATTAATGACTATTCAAGTTGGAGTAATAAGGGATAATATTTTGAGAAAATGAATATCTTTTTGGTTTATTAAAATGATAAATATTTCGAGTCTTTATTTTATTTTAAGAAAGGTAATAAATAAATAATTTTATATTAAGTTTATAAATTATTAAATATTTGGGGACAAGCATTTTTAATTTACTTAACAATTAATATGAGAGAAGAATGGAAGCTAAGCTTAGAACGTTAGTTGAGAGATTCTTCTACTCCACATATTCCATTAATGGTCAATAAGCACTTAAACCGCAATTTCTCTTACATAAAATTATATTATTCCCTCCGTTTTAAAATAGTATTATTTATTTATACGTTTTTTAAATTATTTTATTATCATCTTAACATATTTCATTATGGTATCTAGCTTCGATAAATATTTATCAGTATTTAACTATTTATGTTAATTTCATCAAGAATGTTACTATTTATTAAATATTGTAAATGGAGAGTAAAATGAGTTTTTTTTAAAAATAGAAATGATTTAAAAATATTTTAATAAGGGAAACACGTATTTTGTGGCGGAGAAGGTAATTAATAAATTATTTATAACAAATTCATCCCAAGATCTTTTACAATATTATAAAGATAAAAGATATGTGATTGATGCTCATATGATTTGATAATTGTGTAGCAAGGATCACGAGCGAGAGGTTTGAATCACCATCATTAAGTACAAAAAATAGAGAAGTAGAGAAAAGATTTCAATTATAAATGTTTCAACAATTCTTTTACATGTACCAATGCGTTTTGTTGTTTAATGCTACTTTCAATTCATTTAATCACCTTTTCATTATAGGATTATCTTTCCAAAAATATCTGAATTTGTTAAATACCGCAAGCAAGTAAGTGAACGATTTCCCAGGTAAACATATCTTTCTTTTTTCTTTTAATATTGATAGTCCAACTTTCATTTTTTTTCTTCATAAAATCTTCTTTTAAAGCTATAAAGCAGAAACTTGCAATTTCAATGGATAAAGCATACACATAAATCAATATTTTCTTTTACTATTTTCATATTTTTTTTAAAAAGTATATGCTTAAAATTTATAATAATATTATTACTTATATTTATATTAGTAAGAATTAGTTCAAATTAATAAGATGATATTCATTTATTTGTAATATAAACGGTTGGATGACATTATATAAAATTCTATTTAACTAATATGAAGAAGTGAGTAGTTTAATTGAAAATTCAAAAGTATTATCTATTATGTAAAGAGTGGATAGGTTTTTCAATAAAGACTTGAATTTATTTTTATCTAAATGTTATATTACTTTAGAGAAAATAAACCATTATTTACTATCAGTAGTGGCGGATCCAGAATTTTAAACTTGTAGGTGGTTGCTTTTAAAATATATGAATTTACCTTTGGGGTTAATGTGTTCTCGAGGGTCCGCCCCGTTTACTATTAAGTAAAAGCAAAAAAATGGCTAAAAATATCTTTAACTTATGGAAAATAATTAACAAATAACCTCCCTCTGCTACTTGCTTTTTTTTAAAACCAAATCGAACAAATTTGCTTCATTTTGAGTGATCTGCCATTTTAACTTAAAGGCCGACGCATCACGATTTTATATGTGATGTCTTTATTTTATTTTTTGTTACTCGCTCACTATGGAGCGTTTTTATCTTTAATTTTTTTTTGTTTTATTGACTAATCGTTCATCATTTAATAGTTTTTTTTCAACTTCTTCACGAAGGTATATCTCTTTTATTCTTAATTATTATTATTTTAAAAATATATTCTCGTGACTTAAATACTTAATAATACATATGAAAATTATTCACAAAAAGTTAACCTAAATACTTGGTAATACATATGAAAGTTATTCACAAAAAAGTTTATGTGAACTTCTTTTGTACTACTAAAAATATTCACATGATTCATTTGTTTACTTTTTATTTAACCAAATCGGATAGGCAATTTTTTTTTTTTTTTTTTACATATAAAAGTTACTAGCTATACCGTATGATTAAGTGGTCGTAGTTTCACTTTCACCAATTTATGGTTCATCCTGTCTAAACCATATACTAATATTTTCTCTTTTTCTTAAAATATTTTTTTGTTAGCTTATTTTATAATCAATAATAAAATATCTAATTTAGTAGTAATTTCACATTACATCATTAGGTCGGTGCAATGTTACCGTCCCCTTTCTCATTTATTTAGTTGAATAATTATTATTTATTATTTAGTAATGTATCATATTATATTATATTGTTTTAATGAATATAATATTTAAATAGATAGTATTATTCTCCATCATTACATCATATCATTTACGTTTTGAATGATAAATCTACAAGATAATAATGTATGAGAAAGAATTGCTATAAAAAGGTGGAGTAAATAATAAAATAAAATATATTAAATAATAAGCAAATAGAAAATATATATAAAAAAATTAAGATAATGATGCAATCACACCAAATCAATCGTTATATAAAATGAAACTTCTCGTTATTACTTAACGATGAATTTAAACAAGTGGCGCCAATCTTATAGATAAGAGATTAGAGACTATTAGTGTCGTAAACTAGATCGTCACAAATGAACCCACATAATTTAGGGTTAAACAAAGTCAGTCAGTCATAATAAAAATATATGAATTAATACACACAAAAAATTAAAGAAAATCTTGAATTCTTATTTCTCAACTCTTTAACTCGAGAAAAATGACATTAATCCTGTAAAGTCCATTAGTATCATTTATTAGGTCATCCCAAAATCAAAATAAATATATAGTGTAATTATATTTAAACTAATAATACAAATATAATAGAACGGATAACAACCATTCAAACAACTTTTTTTTTTTATCTTATTACTTGAAATGGTGAAAATACCAAAACTAGATGAATGAGTTTTGAGGGGAGAAATTCTCAAAATTCTAATTTTAGAGAAAATATTTTATTTCCCTTTTAGTAGAAAAAAAAAACAAGAGGGATTGGCTCCACCCACGTGTTACAGTAACCTCCTCTTCTCATTTTTTCTATTTTTTTCTTTTTCCTTTTATAAGGAACAGTTCATTTCTTTTTCCCTTTTTGTTTTTCAGTGAATTTTGTGACCCTATATTTTTTTGTGTATCTTTTTGTTTATTTCTCTTTTTTTTTTGGAGAGAATACCCACAGGAAGATACATTCAAGAAAAGAGAAAAAAAAAGTTATCATCATTAATTCTGGTGATATTTGGTAATGTTCCTCTCTTTCTACTCTTTTTTTTCCCCTTGTAATGAAATGGTGTTTAATTTGCTAATTTTCATGAGTTTAATCTTTTAATTTGTCATTAAGATATGTTTATGTTTGGTATTTTAATCATGGGTATTTGTTATTTGGGATAAAGGAGCAATCTTTGGATACCCCAGAAAGGATTAGATGTAAATGAAGCCTAATTTGAGATTCTCTAGTTTGGTTTTTAATCAAGAATTTTGGTTAGTTCTAAATTTGAGTGTTTTATTTTGTTTGGTTTAATGGATTTGGGAGATTTATGTTCATGGGCATATATTGATGTATTGACAGCTTGATATTTCTGTTTGGGATTCTTTATTTTTGCTTTTGAAGGTATGAAGCTTGCAAGTTGTCATTTTGTCCAAATAAAAGTTGGATTTTCCTATAAAGGTTAATTGAATTTGAAGCTATATTGAGGTTGGGTAATCTTTTTAGTTTAAGCATTGATGGATTTAATTTGAAAATATAACTGGTTGGAAGTTTGGGTATTGGAGGAAGGCTGAGGTAGTTAATAAGAATAATCTCTTTTTAGTGATTTCGCTTTCTTTTTTTGTTCCTGGTTTCTCACCCGGTGTCCGGTGTCCACCTTGGAGCTCCAACTAAATCTGGATCGCGCACTAAGGGGCGTGTAGGATACTCCAAAAGTGGTGTATTTTAAAGAATTTGACACGGGTGTGGAAATAATTTTGGAGAGTCCGAGCAACATAGCCCAAGACATAGTTCAGTGGCAGAAGGATATGCCCACCTAGGCACGCGAGGGTCATATAGCTGACTCTAACTAGTTGAGGTTGAAGAATAGCTGATTGATTTGATCGATCGATTTAATTTCAAGGGTTTGCTGGTTTTGGTGTATTGACGGGCGTTGGTTGAGTCTGTCATATAGCAACATGTCAATAGGTTGCTTGATCAGTTCAGTTATACCCAAACATGAATTTGTGTTTTATTTTTTGGTTATTTATTGTTGTTTCATTTATTGATGTCTGTGGTAATTAAGCTTCAGGTGAAATGTCGAGTTCTACCCATACTATTGTTTTGACGATGGAAGTTTATTTATTTTGGTCAATCATTGCCCAACCCGATGGTTTAATCAATATATTACAGATTCTACGATTAATTGACAAGTTCAAATCTTATAGCATAGTTCTTATCCTAACACAGCACATATGTTATAAACTATTGTTTTCATGAACCTGATATCTAACTATCAAATTTTGTCAAAAAAGAAGAAGATATCTGACTATCAACTGATAACATGTCATAGAATCTACAATGTGATTTTGGTTCGGGGTTCAACTATCATTTGTTGGAATGTCCATTCTAATATAGTTCAATATCATTTCTACATCCAAATTGTTGAATTGTTGTATTACCTAAATGGCATGGTGGCAACTTGTTTCTTTCTCAAAGCCTATTTTGCCACTTCTGGATACATATGCCAAATTAATGTCAATCTCACTAACAAAAATTGTTAAGTTCTGCATTGTTGTTGTATTTTATAGTCTCGTAGCATATTATTGTTTTATGTGTATTGCTATTTGTTACTCCATTTGCTGGATATGCTGCTATTTGTTTCCATATTTCCTTGCAACCCTACTTCGAAAAACTTTTCTTTTGATCCGAGGGTCTTATCGGAAACGCCTATCTACTCCACAAAGGTAGGGGTAAGCGCTGCCTGCATCTCACCCTCTCTAGACTCCACTTATGTGATTATACTGGGTTTGCTGCTGCTGTTGTTGTTGTTCTGCATTGTTTGAAGAGCTGAAGATGTTATCCAGAATTCCCAGATGCTAGCTTTTTTCCAAGATTGACAGACACATTAACACGTTATTAGTGCATTTGATTAGCCAATAGCTTCTTTTATTTTAATGATTAGTCATCTGTTGGCTGCAGAACATCTTTTTTTCAATTTCAAACGTGATACAATTTCATGCATTTTCTAAACTTTTCTGGTTTGCACTTGCCTAAGCTAGTTGGAGTATAAAGCTTTCTTTGGATTTCTTCACATAGACTGGGAAATGTTCAAGCTGCTTTCATATTTTTTATTAGTTAGACTTATCTTCTTGCTATCAGTGTCATTAAATTGTGATTGCTTTGTCGCTTAAAGCAACAAAGCTATGTGAATAGAAAGATTCTTGTCTCATGGGTGAAGTGATGCGCTTTAGACTATTAGATGCAAAATGATCGAACAAGAAGCGTCAATACTTCAAAATATGAAATGAAAAACAGGAGGAAAATAATAGGGCCTTACTAGTTGTTACCTTCTCAAAATAATAGGGCCTTATTTATTTGGTTGTTTATTTTGGTTGGTGGTTTGATTGGGGAGTGGGACTGGAGGTAATAGTAGGGTTGGGATTTCTTTTAAATGCTTGCACATGCAGTTAATTATAGAAAATGTTAGATCTTCAATAAATTATAACCGAAGTCAAACCAAACCCCCCACCCCCAGAAAGGAAAGAAAAAGGACAAAGAAACTTTGTAGTTTATAAACTTGCATGAGCAAGCATGTGCTGGACGCCTTGTTTCATGTGATTTTTGCTTAGGTAAAGAATGCACTCGCTAGTGAGACCTTATGCCTACAATCCAATTGTCAGTCCGTAATACTCCCTCTTCTTGAAAGTGAATATGTCCTTTGACTTGACACACTTTCGTATAAGAATATTTGACTTATAATTTCTTATTGAATTAGAACTGTTGTATTCACTATCTAAAAGGAGTCCACATACGGGTTAGAGTTATTCTTTGTCATCCAATCTGCAAAGGTGGAGTAGATCTTAATCTTTTGGTGAGGCATATTGCCATAAATCTCTTCAAAAGCTTTTGGTTATTCTTTTTACCATATTCAATTAAGAAAATTGTCACATTTACGATGGACGTTATAGAACAGGAGTGATCTAGTATTGTCCATGAAATGGTTTCTCAGGTCTTCAGTTTACATCCTAAATAAACCATTTGACATTTTTTTCAACTACATTCACCTCTTGTGTATATATTCCTCTTGTCTGTTAAATTATGGCAGGTCTACATCTCCTAACTTATTCTGTGATTGTTTGATTTCTAGGTCCCGACTTTGTTCAATTTAGTTCTTAATTAAGAAATGGGAGATGTTAAAGATATGAAGGAAAATGCTCCTCCAGAATCATCCCATGAACCTAAGGTTTCGTCTCCAAATGACGATCAATCACATAGTGCAGCTCAAACCAGCCAACATACCAGTGAAATAGAGATCTCCAAAATTCAGGAGACAGCTGTAGATGCTTCAGAACATTTAAAAGAGGCTTCTCATAGTTTACTGCAGGAAAGTCAGACTCCTGCTGGAGGAAATTTAATTTCGGCCGCTCCCATAAAATTTGATGGAATGAGTACCATTTCTGAAACAGGAATTTCTCAAATGGCTTCTGGTACACCTATGGTTGAGCCAGAAGCCTCACCTCAATTAGCACATGATCTGAAAACAGATCCTTCTGCACATAGTATTGCAACAGCTCTCTCAGAATCCAATTCATCGTCCACATTGGATGCAAAACCAAGTGAAATCTTGGAGCCAGCATTGGACATGGGTGCTAATGTTAAGGTTCAGAACCAGCCAAATGATTCCTCTGAAGGACCAACAGCCGAGAAAGATGCTTCATCAGCATTAACCGGGAATTCAGACACATCCACCCTAAAAGAGGAAAATAGAAAGGAATCTTCTGAATATGTTCAATCTGATCATTCAGAAGTAGCAAAGGTATCTTCTGAACATGTTCAACCTAACCATTCAGAAGTAGCAAAGAAATCTTCTGAACATGTTCAATCTAATCATTCAGAGGTAGAACCAAATAATGCCTCACTGTTTCATCAGCCAGATAATTCTAGTAGTAGTACCCATATTGATGCAGATGACTCTTCTCCTTTATCCACTCAAGTGATGAGGAAACCAGAAAATAACCATCATTTACTGACACCAGATAACATTGGTCGCCCGCTCGCTAAGTCTTCCACATTCTCAGCAAGGGCCTCAATACGCGCTTCTAGCCCGAAGCATCCTGAAAAATCTGACATAAACAAAGGCCATATCGATACAGCAGCGCCAATTGAATCTGTGAAGCAGGCAGTTTCCAAGTTTGGAGGGATAGTTGACTGGAAGGCTCATCGTGTACAGACTGTGGAGGTAATATACACTCTTTGATCTTTTGTTTTTCTGATAGCCAATTTCCTGTCATAGATTTGATATCTTTTGTTTTTCTGATAGCCAATTTCCTGTCATAGATTTGATACCACTTCATTATTCTAATCATTTTATAGTTGTATCTGCAAAGAACATTAGTTTAGTTGAATAACCAGTAGCTGTTTCAATTTTGAAGTGTGCACTTGCATGTATGACTCTACTTAAGGATAGCCTAGTGTAAAGGGTCCTCTACCTCCAACTATGAAGTTGTGGATTCAAGTCACCATTACCAAGAGACCAAAGGTGGTAACAGCCAATAGGCTCTGTTGTCCTGGGTAGGGGAGTTTGGGGGTGTTGTTCACCATATCAAAATGAAAAGGAAAAAAATCTTATGGACATGTACACTGTTTCTTTTAGGTGTTTGAGTGGGTCTAAATCCCACATTAATCCCACAATTTAATGTTCTAGTCCCTGACTATTAAAAATCACTTTCTCCTGGCTAATGCAGAGGCGGCAACTTGTTGAACAAGAACTATCAAAAGTGCAGGAGGAGATACCATTTTATAAAAAACAGTCTCAGGCTGCTGAAGATGCAAAAGTGTTAGTCTTGAAGGAATTAGATGGCACTAAGAGACTTATAGAAGAATTGAAGCTGAACCTGGAGAGAGCACAAAAAGAAGAGCAACAAGCAAAACAGGATTCAGAACTTGCCAAGCTTCGGGTGGAGGAGATGGAGCAGGGGATTGGCAATGATCTTAGTATTGCAGCGAAAGCACAGCTTGAAGTTGCTAGGGCCAGGCATGCAGCTGCAGTTTCTGAGCTCAAAACTGTAAAATCTGAGTTAGAAGATCTTCGAAAAGATTATGCTTTATTGGTGTCTGATAAAGATGGTGCGGTGAAAAGAGCAGAGGAAGCAGTCTCTGCATCAAAAGAAGTTGAGAAGACGTTGGAGACTTTAACTATAGAGCTAATCACTGCAAAGGAATCTTTGGAGGTTGCTCATGCTGCACATTTGGAGGCTGAGGAACACAGAATTGGAGCAGCTATGGCAGGAGAGCAAGATGCTTTAAACTGGGAGAAAGAACTGAAGCAAGCAGAAGAGGAGCTTGTCAGACTAAACCAGCAAATTCTGTCTGCCAAGGATCTGAGAGGAAAACTAGATACCGCTTCAGCCTTGCTTCTGGATCTCAAAACTGAGTTGGCTGCTTACATGGAATCAAAGTTGAAGCAGGAAACTGATGAAGGAAACCTCAATGGCGAACAGTCAGAGCCAGAGAAAAGAACTCACGATGAGATACAATCAGTAGTGGCCACAGCTAAGAGGGAACTAGAAGAAGTGAAACTCAACATCGAGAAGGCTACAACTGAAGTAAATTTCTTGAAGGTGGCAGCAACTTCATTGAAAGCAGAATTGGAAAAAGAAAAGTCAGAACTAGCTGCGATCCAACAGAGAGAAGGAATGGCATCGGTTGCTGCTGCATCTCTTGAAGCTGAGTTGAGCAGGACGCAGTCAGAGATTGTTCTTGCACAGAAGAAGGAAAAAGAAGCAAGGGAGAAGATGGTAGAGCTTCCGAAGCAACTCCAAGAGGCATCCCAAGAGGCTGATCGTGCAAAATCACTTGCTCAAATGGCGAGGGATGATCTGAATAAGGCAAAGGAAGAAGCTGAGGAAGCAAAGGCTGGAGCAAGTACTGTGGAAAGTAGACTACTTGCAGTTAAGAAGGAGATAGAGGCTGCGAAAGCTGCGGAGAAGTTGGCGCTAGCAGCTATAGCTGCTCTTGAGGAGAGTGAATTGGCTCAAAAAACCAAAGATGAGGAAACCCCACCGGGAGTAACTCTATCTTTGGAGGAGTATTATGAGCTCAGCAAGCAGGCGCATGAGGCAGAGGAGCAAGCTAACAAGAAGGTGGCTGATGCTCATACCCAAATAGATGTAGCCAAGGAGTCAGAGCTGAGAAGCCTAAACAGGCTGGACGAGGTTAATCGTGAGATAACTGAAAGAAAGGAAGCTCTAGGAGTTGCATTGCAAAAGGCTGAGAAAGCCAAGGAAGGGAAATTGTCTGTAGAGCAAGAGCTGAGGAAATGGAGAGAGGAGCAGGAGCAGAGACGGAAAGCTGGTGTATCCATTCCACCTACAGCAGGGAGTCCTAGAAAAAGCGATGAGGAGAACAATGAGTCAAAAACCTCTGAAAGTGCACCGGAGGCTACTGCATCTTATGACAGCACAAGTCCGAAAGCCCAACTGCAAGCAAGCAGCACTGAAGCTGATTCATCCCCAGATGTGAAGGTTCCAAGGAAAAAGAAGAGGTCCTTCTTCCCAAGGATCTTCATGTTTCTAGGCAGAAGGAAAGCAGCACAGGCCAAGTCTGCTCAATGATTGCTGCATGCACAACATCTTGTCGTTGTTAAACAATTGTTTCTCGAAATTTTTGGCTGTTTGGTTGTTAAAGCAGAAGGGTAATCTGTCCCGATATGTACATACAGAGCATTCTTTTACATGTACAATATTAAATTAATTCTCAGTCACTCATAGATAGCATTATAGGCGGAGTATAAGCTTGCTGTAGGTTTGGCTGCTAGTTTCAAATGTCATTTCTGGTGCTTCAAATGTCCATTCCTTCTAGTTTTGCCAACAGGAGTTGATAAGTTCAGCCTAATCGTCATTTCTGGGCTCCTATTTCATGTTTGCCTGGTTTTGTAAAGAATAATGAGACTGGGTGAGTGCTTCATTATTTGGTAGGCATTCAATATATAATATACCATCATTAGAAGAAGTTTTTTCTTTAATTCAATCAGCATAGTATTGCCTGCTTGTAACCATTCCCCCTAGTTTATGCCATCTAGCCTTGATTGTGTTATATTTTCTTTCATCATCATGAGGCAATAAGCAAGGTTCATAAAGCAAATGATATCCAAATGTTGCTCCCTCCGTCCATTTTACTTGTCCATGCTTGACTTAACACATCCCGAAGAAATAATTAGTAAAATGGTGAAGTGAGACTACTGAAAATAGGTCAACTTCATACCAATAGGGATGTGTCCAAGAAAAAAAACAGAAATATTGGAAAATGCTTATCACCTGGAATCATTGAACGGGTACCTAAAGCAAGCAGTAATTAGTTATTACAACAACAATAATGTCAGGTGAGGATACCTAGAATTTGGAAGACTGCCTTAAAGGTCTTTAAATTAAAGTAGCAATACATTGAACTAGAAATGGTTTGCAGATGTGCAGAGTTTTTCAAGCTACTTAGTGTGAGAGACACTAATTCTGCTACTTAAAGGTCTTTAATAAGTTGCATATATGAACAGAATGATTGTTCAAATTTGTAAGCGCCTGCTAGAGATGCTGAATGAGCTGACTTTCATGGGGGTTGCTACCACCAACGGTGCTTCAGGAGAGTCAGAAACAGCATACTTGTCATGCATGAAACGACTTTCTACAATAGAGTCGTCTCTTAGAACTATCTTGTAACAATAGCAGCTCTTCAACCCCACCTGATTCTGGTAACACTCATGAGAACCATCCTTCACCTGTTGAAAATTCCATATCACACTAAACTTCCCAACAGTAGCAACAAGGTGGCGCTCCTGCTTCCCATTCTCGGTGACCTAAGAAAAGTTCACAGTAAGAAAATGAGTATCCGTGGACTACAGAATTAACAAGACAATTTGCAATTTATGTCAACAAATACTAGCAGTTCAAATTTGCAGGATTTACTCGAAAAGGAGTATAGTAGGGTAGGATAAAAGAAGCAATATATACAAGCTGACAAAATCTTCATCCATAGTGCATTTAAGCTTCCCGATGAAAAGACATGCATACCTTATTTCAAGCTACAGTTTAGGCTTACTCTTTTAAATTTAGTCTTTGGGTCTAATATAGTTAATCGAGTATGATAACTCTCCCACCAAGGGATGCTCGAATGAGATGTAAGAGCATGACTCCTCGTAGGATGAGGTAGTTTTGATTTATACTTATTTCTTCTCCATATTTCAAGTTTTTAACATCAGCATACATAAATTAGTTAGGGAAGAACTTCATAGTCTAAAATACAAATTTTATTTAAATCCAGTCCAGCATGACTTATGAACCATATAAGTAAGACTCAATGCTTAAACAAAATTTATCAGCTAAAGATCATCAAGAATAGTTGTCCTGAATAAAGAATGATCAGAGCGAAATCTCATTACAACAAAACTCTCTAAATTATTTGATAGGAATTCCAAAAGCCAGTCCATCTCACAGCATGCATTGCAAAAGAGCATACTTCGTAGTGATAAGGTGTACAAAACTATAAATTTCCTCTTCAATTAGAAAGCTAAAGAAAGTCATACCAAGTTAAATAGTGGATCTCAAATTACAATTTGTATTAGTGCGAAAGATGCAAATAATCAAAGAAGTCCAGACTCTAGAGAGCTAAAAAGAAACATTCTCAAACCTCCTAGAATTTATGACTGAATATACAATCCATCACATATGATATCGGAGTATATTGCTAAAAGGAAGAATACAAAGACAGACAATATAGATATAGATTTCAGAAACACATCAATGTCGTTTCCTTTGCTTTTAACACACACCATAAGGAATTAACTAAGTGAAAACTATTATGTTTGCATGAAGGAAGAAAAGTAGGCATGCTAGTCAAAGTGTATGCTACATATACAACAGCTACAAACTAAAAGTAAGGGTAGAAGAGGAGAGGACTCATACCCATGAAAATTGAGCACTGCGGAACTTGTTAGCTCCAGCCATATGTGAATCGAGAGGGTTTAGCTTTAACAATCTTGGAGCAGAAATCTTATTCCCCATGCGACCAGCAAAACCAGTCTTAGTAGTTCCATTCTTGTCGATAAACAAGGTGCATATCAATATCAAGTAAGTATCAGTTGTCCCCAATATCCACTTCCCATCATAGGTAACATCCACATGAGTGATAGGAGAACCAAGGCCTGGAAAAGCAGTTTTAGCCTGTCTCATGGAACTGCTTGAGTACAATCTAATCTTGCCATCAAGTGAACCAACAACAATTGATCCATCACCAGTAGTAGCAAAACACTGAAAGTTAGTTCCCCTCGAAAATTGATGTCCTTGAGTCCAATTCAGCACAGGAGTACTTTCATCGACTAGATTCTGAACCATCCCATGCCGGTCACGCATATCCCACCTACACAATCTGTTATCATCTAGCCCTAAGAAAGTAGACCCCGAGGGATCCATCTGAGCTCCTTTGCTATCATTAGTGATATCCCTCATCGTGATATCAGTTCCATCTTTCTCAAACTTCCACTCACTGACAACCTTCCCAGTCTCGATATCAAACTGATGTAATCCCCGAGAGTGAGGCTTCCTATCAGTCACTGGACTCATGAGAAGCATATTAGTCTCAGCTCTTAGAAGGAGAGCTTTCCTTGGAGTGGAATTAGGTACAGCAGACCTTTCCTTATCAAAATTGACACAAACACCTTTTCCACTTATTCCATGAGTATAGTTCCTCACAACCTGAATTCCAGAATCACTTATAAGAAAACTATTATCCAATGCACCTAATGCCAAGCTCTGAATAGCTCCTCCTTTAGCTGCCTCCTCAAACTCCTCCCTCAAATCATGGTTAACCCTCAAAGGTGTCTTCTTCTCAGACGCAGGGCTCTTCGCAAAGCTATCCCCAGCATCCTCCCACATCGAATCATCCGCAGCTTCTGGATTCGCCCACCCCATAAAGTCCTTACCATACACCTTAACTCTATTCTCATCATTTGCCTCAAACCCATAAGTATTCTCAAACAAACAGCTCTGATATAAGTCAATGAACGCCTTATACTCTTCCTCCCCATAGAATCTCACAGCCCAAACCCCATTCGCCACAAAATCCACCCGTTTCTGCTCCTTAAACGCCTTCAGCTGCAAATTCTCATCAATCTTAGCCCGAACCTTCGACCCAATTTTCAAAACCCACCAAGCATTCTCCTCAGTTTCTTCATTTTCATCATCATCCGACCCATCCCCACTACCCGATTTAACAAACGAATAAGCCGTCACCTTCTCAGAAACGACCCATTTGGAATTCGCAGTGTTCCCACCAACATGAAGGTAAAGCTTAACAGCGTTTTTCGCTGTGGGGGTTTTAGCATGAGGAGTACCATACTTAAGCTTTAAAGCTTTCAGCTTAGCTTCAACATCATCCAAAGAAGATGGGGTTTTGCTCTGTTTCCGGTCAATGGAAGACGGCGTCGTTTTAGCATCTGAGTAGTTATCTTCGTCTTCCTCTTCCTCCCTTGTTCGAGACTCCGACCCGTATTCGGATTCAGACTCGGAATCAGAAAGCTCCAGATCTTCACGACTGTGATTAGCACCCATTTGAACAAAGGGAATTTTGTTGATTCAGAGGAAAATGTGAAAGCAAAAACGAAGAGAAGTTTAGTGAAAAGGGAGAAAAGTGAGGAGCGCAATTTTCAAAATTTGAATTCTGACGGTTGGATTGGCTTATTAGGGTTTCAACTGGTACAAGTGGAATGAGGAAGATGCCATTTTAAATAAAATACTCCCTCCTTCCCATATTATAAGTCACCATTTTCTAAAAATAGTTGGACCACAATATATATCATTTTATAAAATTTATGCATAAATTACCATATTTTACCCATTATACTCTTGATTGATTAATTAATTAATCTTAAAAATGTATTTACTTTGACTAATCTAGGAAATCTACAAGTAATTAATTTCATTGGGAGAGTACTTCATTCATTAATTAACTACTTTCTTTATTCACTACTTATTCTATAAAATCTTATTAAAAAAAATATATCAACAAACAAATTAAAAATAAAAGATGAAAAAAAATTCAAAAAATAATCTTGAAAGTTGAAGCTTCAACAAATTTTATCAAGGAAGATGACATTTCAAAAAGTTCAAAGGATGTAAAAATAGAAGACTCAACCAAAACATGTGAAGGCCAAATTGAGAAAAATCAAGATCAGAATAAAGGAGTTATGCACCATTTAAATAAAAAAAAAGATTTGTCGAACTAGAACTAAAATTCATTTGTCGTCTAATTTCATTATCAATAACATCAGATTCAACATGAAAATTTAGATCAATTTGAAGTAATGGAATTTGAATATTTTGTGATGTTGTCATGTTTGCTTTAAGAATTTATATATAAATAAAATTACCTTATTTCTAAATACAAGTGCAAATAGAAAATGTGACTTATAATATGAGACAGAGGGAATACTACAATAAATAAATAAATAAATGAAATTAATTTATTTTTAAAATTTTTGGCTACATAGTACAACTTTGGAGCCGTTTGGCTATAGATGTTGACTCAAAAATTTTGTATTAAATTTGAAGATTAATTTGAATATATACATATGAAAAAACTTTTAAGTTTCCATTTGACGATACCAAGGATGAACATAAATCACTGAAAATCGAATTATAGTATGAATAAATAACACCTTATGAAACAATACATAAAATAACAATTTTACTATATCATTCCTAATTAATATATGTTGAGAAATGAATTGTAAATTATCTGTTGATTTTGTAGTTGGACAAATAAAAAGACATTTACTTTTATACCGTGAATAAGTAAAAGTGGACGAATGAGGTATTTTGACTATTTTATTCTTATTATTTATCGTAATTTTGTCAAATTATCTGTCATTTATGTTGAAAAGGTTATTGAAGTTTATGTTAGTGTAATGCTCTCCCCTCCCAAAATGTTATCGCACCGTATTGCATACGAAGTATCTAACACGCATGCATAGATATTTTTGACGAGTCCTAGGCAACATAGAATTTAAGAAGGAACTAAGAAGAAGAATTGGAAAGAAACATAAGCAATCATCACAAAACTCAAAAGGAAATTTTTGTGCCATATAGTGAAATCTATAATTATGTTTAGCTCAATTTTTGTGCACATTATAGTAAAAATTTCTTATAAGATCAAATGCAAAAGTTTTTTTTATGCCTTTTTCTCCCATACAGCATAGTCTTGTCCAGAAGCTGACACTTGATAATTTGGTGGAATGAGACTTCCAAGATCAGTTTTTGGCCCAATCTTAACAATAATCTTCTCATCAATCATAGCTACATAAACATCAGAATCTGCAAATTACTTGTTTCAGATATCCCATTCCTCTTCAACCTTCAATGTCGTAATTCACCAACTGCATTTTGTACCCAATTAGCTATAGCATCCCTATTAGTATCCCAAAATTCACCAACTGCAAAATCCGGGGACGTAATATCTTGGTGATACTAGGACAAAATCCAATCTCCAACCTTCAAATTCAATATCAGATTTAAGCCAATTCATCCAATCTGATAACTCTTTCGTTAAGATGATCGATATCAGGGACAGCTCTAAAGTCCTCACCGGTATCATCATTTCCAGTGCCATCAGAATATTGTGTCTCACCTTTGCAAATCATATATCAAGACGATCATCAGACATTCCGCCTTCAAAAATGCAGTCACATCTGTGGTTTATTACTATATCAGCTACAACTTTGATCCCCTGCCCATTTAACGCCTTTATAAGATCTTTCAGTTGTTGCCCGTTCCCAAACTTGGACGAATCCAACTCATACAATCTCTGTGGCATATATATCCTGCCACCATAAATTTGTCTGTTATAACAAAATAGAATGAGTGACCTAAAGCCAAAATGTGAATGTTACCTTGAGGGCGATGGTGGAGGTAACCAAACATGAGTAATTCCAGCATTAGCCAAGTCTGGAACTAAGTTGATGAGAGAGTTGTACCATCCACCTTGCTTATTACTCGATTTCCAATTGAACCCCTAACGAATCGTTAAACAAGAAGAAGTAAGTTATATCAATGTGAAAAACTTAGACGATATACAAATCGATACATTGAGAGGGACAAGGGACACCTGAAACAACAGCATTGGAGCTGCGAATAGCGGAAAAAGAGAGAGAAGAAGATTCATTGTTACTTGTGTTGTGTTTTGTTAATTCTAGGATGATGAGATAAGAATGGCAAGAAGCTCAATTTATAATGTTTTGGCACAAAAATGTTAAAACTCTTTTGCCTTCAATTATGATTAACCAAATCCAGTCAACTATGCATAATGTTTTTGCCCTCAATAGTCTTTTGGATTTTGAGTAATAACAAAATCCAATTCAAAGATGCTTTTTAAAAAGTTGTTCTCTTCCAATCAACTTATGCACTAAAGTTCTTGTCTACTGTATCCCTAGAAGAAAAGTTGACAAGTTTCAGTCGTTTTTTTTGTTAACTCAGCGAGTTATGCGGTATTAAATTCTGCATAAGTAATACCATGTTTTGTAGTTGATTAGGAGATAGGTTATTCATGTTTAAAACTATTATAGTGTTCAATTGGACTGCATAACTAAATACATGCATAAGTTATGAGAGAATCTATAAAAGTTTTAAGTGATGATGTAAAATGATATTTAGACTATCAAAATCACTTAAAAATATACATTTACCCATAAACTCAGCTACGTAATAAGCATTCACTCAACATGTATAATTGTAACTAACATGTTATCTTTCAATTATATATATGACATTGTTTGATTCGGCATAACTTTTTTTACAAAAAATGAAAACCTTTAGAAGTTGTGATCTTAAACGTGTTATAACATTTGGGTAGTTACAAGACTTTTGAAACTTATGGACTTAAACATGTCATAATATTTGTGTAGCTATAGAAACTTCTCATTATAAATAATATGAAAGTTTAACCTCAAATTATTTTTCAATATAGAAATGTGGCTTTTTGCATTGAAACAATAAGAAAACAATATCGTATAAATTGAAACGATTTAAATTATATAATAATTAGTCCGTTTTAGCAAACTTCATATTGAATCTGCTGCTGCTGGTGTTGTTGTTGTGGTTTCTTCTTCTTCTTCTTCTTCTTCTTCGTGTTTATGCCTTTTGCTCCCATACAGCATAGTCTTGTCCAGAAGTTGCCACCTGATAATTAGGTGGAATAAGATTTCCAAGATCAAGTTTTGGCCCAATCTTGACAATAATTTTGTGATGAATCATTGCTATATAAAGATCAGAATCAGAAGCCATTATTTGCACATTGCTTGTTGCACAAATCCTATTCCTCTTCCTAATAGAGATTAGTGTTGAGATTGCATCCTTCATGCCCCAATCAAATAAATGGTCATAAAACTGCAACCAAAAACAAGAATTTAATCACCTCCTCAATAACTAGAACAAAAATTAACTATGCCTCAATTCAATCAGGTTAGGGTCGGTTATACGAGTCATAGTCTGTAAGCATAATACACAAACATACACTCAAACATGGCCACAGTTGCCAAGTAGGCATTCCAAGTTTGAGTGTGCACATGCAAACACCTCAACTTGGTCGCAACGGGAAACTAAACACTCCAACTCGTTTCCACTGTGTCTAGTGGATACTCGATGCTGATATGACACATAAATTTTGGAGGTGTCTAGATATCATGTTGTAGTTGAGGTGCTTACTTGCTCATTGGAGTCTTGTTTGCGTGTTCGTTTATGTATTCTGCTTTTTGTTTTTTATAAGAATTGATTATTAGATAACTAGTTCTATGTTTTCTGTTAGCCTGCTACTGAGACCGGCAATGTGAGCAAACTCACACAGGCCAAGTTTCTCAAGAATATAAATTTCTTGTAAAATAGACACAATGAGAAATGCATAGAAAGAATTTAGTGAGGAAGGAATTTTTGTTTTTACCACTGATGGGATTCCTGGATGAGTTAGAATGTATGCATATCCTTGCATAACTTTGTCTGAAGGGAAAGGCCACATATTTTGTGTCGATCCAGTATCATGATTATCGATAAAAGTCACAGCTTTTCGAGGCAAAACACCTATCATCCCAGGAGGTTTTCCATTGGAATCCTTTAATCTCCATAACTCTCCTTGAACTGCAGCTTGAAGAATTCCCTTAGTTGTAAAATCAAAGGCTGTTACAGCCCGCCCTGCATTTTTAACCCAACCAACTAGCTCATTCCTATGATTGTCCTGGTTATATTCCGGTTTCCCGTCCTGGCCATAAGCAAGAGAGTTCCAAAATTCACCAACTGCAAAATCCGGGGACGTGTTTCTCATATAAATTTTGGTAATGCAAGGTGCATATCCCCTAACAAAATCGAAACGCCAACCATCAAATCCAATTTCAGATTTCAGCCAATTCATCCAGTCTGATAACTCTTTCTGCACTCTAGTATTAAGATGATCGATATCAGGGGCAGGTTCAAAGTCCAAACCCGTGTCTGGATTCCCTGTGCCATCAGAATATTGTGTGTCGTTCTTGCAAATGAAAGATGGACCCCAATCAAGCCGGTCATCAGACGTTCCTCCTTCAAAGATGCTGTATATTCCCCTGCTATCTTTGTTATCAGCAGTTCTATGATTTATCACTATATCAGCAACCGATTTGATCCCGTGGTCATGTAAAGCCTTAATAAGAGTTTTCAGTTGTTGCTGATTCCCAAACTTGGAAGCATCCAAGTCATACAACCTTCCTGGCATATAACCTGGCATAAAAGATGGCATATACTACATCAAATTTTATGGATTGAACATTAACTTGTCTAAACTTGAAAAGGTTGGACAAATCATATTTTTATGGGCTAATTTTATCAGCCACAGTCTCACTGAGGCTTGAGCAGGTTGCATGTATTATATTTTCATTGAAAGTTAGACCCTAATCTTCCATGGTTATTTTGACTTCATTGATCACTAGGTCACGATCGCACCGAAAATTACCTTGAGGAGAAACAGAATGAGATGATGGTGGTAACCAAACATGAGTAACTCCAGCTTTAGCCAAGTCTGGAACTAAGTTGATGAGAGAGTTGTACCATCCACCTTGCTTATTACTCGATTCCCAATTGAACCCCTAACAAATGAATTCAAAAATTATAGAAAAACTAACATTTTTTTTATATACTTGAGCAAGTAGAGATATATATACATGGGAAAAGTTCGAGAAAATTAAGGTTCTTTGGAGATGGATACCTGAAACAACACCGTCGATGAAGCAAGCATAGGAAGAATAAAAGAGAGAATTAAACAAAGAGGAAAAATGGATTTCATTGTTGTTGTGTTGACTCCAAGCCTAGGATGAGGAACAAAAGATGGGCAAAGAAACTCTATTTAAATGTGTTTTAGAGACTGAAAAACTGACTTTTCTGAAAAGTACACACACTGGGTACAAGATTAACGGACTAGAAATTTTCTCAAACGTCACTCAACTACTACAACAATAACATATTCAGTGTAATACCATAAGTAAAGTCTGAAAAAAAATAGTGTATGCAGCCTTACAAAAGAGATTGTCTATGAGAGACCTCGACGTTAAAGTCACTCAACTTTTTGATTTTTCTTAAAGTTTTCATTGTTTTGGTCTTTCTTTTCTTGACTTGCATGCTGAGCGACGAGCGTACAAGACACGGGAGTTGTGCGGTCTGTATTTAAGTTGTGGAAAATAAAAAAATTGAGAATAAGCTTTCACATGTATGGGGGCACAGGTGCACCATCTAGAATTAGTGGATTCAAACTGTATATATATGTTGTAAATGTTGAATCCTTTAATGAAAATTCTGCCTCCTCCGCCATGGATTTGTGGGCCAGATGAAAAGATGTGGTAGTGCTAGAACAAAGGTTGATTTGAAAAATTCATTATGCTCGAAGTGACTTCCTGAATGGTGGGGACGACCAGAGAATAATTCAGTGACATCATGAAAAAAAAGAAGACCAAATTGGAGAAAAGAGGGTGCATAATCGAAATAGAAATTGATCGATCATGTCTATCGAAAACAATTTTTTTACCTCTGAGGTTGGGACTACACTGGGTATATGTTGTTGATGATCGATCATCTGAATCAGGTTTAAAAAACAATAGACTCAGTAACTCATAATCTGATTGCAGAAGTATCAACAATATTCATGAACTTTATCATCCATTAGATTCATTTAGAAAGCTTTACCATTCTGCTTCCCTTCAATGGCTTATCATTAGCTACAGAGCATCAATTATCAAATGCTACTATGATAAATAAAGCTAATTTACTTGAACTTCAACCAACATCGTATAGTCACAAACAGCAAATTACACGACTTGTATGAAACATAATAATTAACGAAGGACATAATCATAATACTGAATCACCATCAGTAATATTATAAGCTCGTAGACATAATCATAAGGCACGGTGATAGTGGAGGAGCATATAAAAACCATACTGTATGATGAAGTTGCTTTGAGCACAACAGTAAGCCAAGTGAAGCTAACAACTATTATAATGATATATACATAAATTTCAAATCTGTAACAAGCTTTGCCATTTAAAAGAAGGATATTTCGGATCAACTAACATGTCAATCCACGATTAGGTTTTTGTGAGACATAACGTTGAACAATTATCTAACATTCAAGCATTCGGTTACTTCACCATTGCAAATGAGCAGCATTTCATTAGCACTTCCAAAAGAGTTCCCAATAACTACATCTAATTCCAGTTGTAGTATTAGCCAACTATCAACGACAAAGTTGCATGAGCAACTTAGACAAGACGATGCTAATATAATCAGATCTCCGCTAAAGCCACAGAAGGATGAAGCACTTTATCTTACAGTCACAAACAACTATTACAAGACTTGTATAAAACAGAATAACTAATGCAATATCAGCTTTCATCATCTGTAATATGATTTCAGTATAAAATGACAAGACATTAATAAGGCTCTAACTGCAAGTCTGCCACAGTAAAATGCGAACATTTATATTCAGTTCCTTTAATATAAGCCCAGAATTCCATTACTACGTCATAAAGGAACACATAATTATACCTAAGAACAGACAGATACATTTAAAATCCTCCATAATTTCTTATCGTATTATCAGATTTTGTGACTCGAGAGAAGAAAACCTAAAAGAACAGTCCTTCTACTGACATTTTAGCAGATTTGTTCACATCTTTGAGGGCTTTGGGAAAATATCAGGTGTGAATTTCTGAGCTGCACTTATGCTGCCCTTAATCTTCATCGCACCCCTGCATCAAGATCCAATCGAAAATAACATATTACCAAAAAAGCTCGAAACTTTTAGTGTGCCAAAAAGTATAAAGAATTCCAACAATTGAAAAAGGCAAAGAGAACTTATGTTGCTCAAACTCAGCAAAAATGTGGCCACACTCGTGTCAGATCCTCCAAAAATATACTACTCTACTACTTTTCGAGGATCCGGCATGCACCTAGGGCATTTTTGAAGACTCCGAGCAACATAAAATTAAACAATAATAGTACCTCATAAAAGCAATTTGAGGGTTCATTTTCCCAGTGGCAATCTTCACAAAATCACCATCAGTAAATGAAAAAGTTGCATCAGGCTTCCCACCTTCATATGGCCCTAAATTCCCAAATAACAAAATACCCAAATTCAATTTGGATCCAAAATATTCAATTGGAAACTGATAAATCTGGATCCTTTCAACATAAATTCTCAACATATGTTGCTATATTATTCCAAAAATGATTTTTAAAAAAGTCAAAAAAATTGAAAAATAACCTAACCTTCCTTTGTTTCTCCTTTTTTCAGATCAACAACATACACCTTCTCATTGAATCCAATTTTCTGCCGATCAAAAAAATATATATAAAAAATCAAATTAATACAGAAAAAAAAAACTACATACATACATGAATATAAAAATTAGGGGAAAATTAAACCTTAGGTGCGATGTTGATTTGGTAAACGAGACCAATTTTCTTAATGAGTTCCTTTCCAGCATCAGTAGAAAGATGAAGTTTCAATTGATCGAATATAGCATCTGATTTGAGCTGAGTAGAAGTTTCCGCCATGGCTGATATTGATGCGAAAAGTAAAAGAGGAATAGAGAATTAATTATGAGGTAGAGAAAGAGTAATTCCTATTATGTATATATAGAGTAGCAGTAGAGTATTAATGGGAGATGGAAATTTGGAATTTGGTGGAAGAAATATTAATTTTTTTTTTGCAGTTTTGGTTAGCAACGAAGAAGACGAGTAATAACTGCAAGTAAGATAAGTAGGTGACAAGAGATGGACACGCAATTCAATGTAGGAGATTAGTTATTTCTTAATATATCATCTTCCCTTTCTATTTATAGTCGTTCTTACTTTAAAAATAATAATATTCATTTCTTAATACTTGTCATTGCATAAAATCATTGTATAAATAACACTATTCTTCATATTTTACTTAAAAAGTTATTAGTCTTGAAAGTATAAATTTGACAACTTAAGAAAACTAAAGGATTAATTCATGTTCATTAATCAATTTAAGTAATCAAAATTAATTAATTTATGTTCATTTATTGAAAACTTGACTTCAAGAGAATACTAAATAAGAGTATAATGATAAACTTATTTAGTTTTTTAGGAAACGTGAAACCTAAAATGGTGACATAAATATAAAAACGGAGGTAATAAAGAACTATTTCATTTTATTAGTGTTCAATTATCAAAAAACACTCCCTCTAGTTCATATTAACTGAATTATGAAACTATTAACTATTTTACATTTTCTAGTTGAATAGTTTGAAAATAATCAAAAAGATAATAGTGAAAATAGCTTATAATTTATGTGTCAAAATCCAATAATTTACTTAATATGAATTAGAAAGAGTATTTAATAAATAAGAAAAATTTGATAAATTATAAGTACTTTATATTTATTGTATTCCTGTGAAGTGAAATGAAGACTTATTTTGAGACGGAAAAAGTAGGAATAGTTGGTCAGTCATGCAAGGAAACTAAACAAAATAGAAGCTTCTCATTTGCTGCCAATTGTAATTGTACTAGATTGAATGGGCTTTGTTATGAGCCTCATTATGTTGATACTTTGGGCTTTACTCAGATCCATATACCTACTAGCTAGGTTCATGGGCTAATTCCAAGATATCTTGTGTTTGATTGGAGGTATTAGATAATTTCTTAGATTATTTATCTCATCATTTATATCATAGTGATGCGATAAGTTTATCCCATAATTTATCACCCTCTAAAGGTGTATCTGCATTTGTCACGCTTAGTTCATTACAATCTTAAAAACAACACAATTATGTTGATGATTAAAACTAGCCATTTGTCTTGTTATTAAACTAGTAGTGTGTTTTTTCCCTTGTTGTATTCACATTCAATGTGTCATTTCTTTTTTTCTAATACATCCTACTAAACGATTCCTTAAAATTTGAATTTATTAAATTTAAATTTTGTATCCGCTATAAATGGATAATGCAATTTTCTCAGCATTTGACAGGTGGAAAATAGAAAATCAGCAAATTGATTGGTTTAAAACCTGTGTAAAGGGCCCAAAATGTGAAGTGGATAAAATGATAGTAGCCAAACGTGTCCTTTTTCTCATCCAAATAAAAATTGCTTCTTTATTGCTGCGTTGCAGAGTCGCGCCATTGCTGCTAACTGGTAATTTACAGATCCCTTCTAAAACTTACTCTATTTGATCATATCCCTTTTGTTTCTTCCTCTTATTGATTCAAAATTTTGCTCTGTTTTTTAGTTTACCAATTTAAAACTGTTACCTTTTCTTGATTTTTGTTGATCTCATTTAGCTTTTGTTTAACAAATTCTTTCTTTGTGGGTGATTTATCTTATTGGTTGAAGACTAATTATATGCTTCCGTCCTTCCTTTTTAAGTGTTTTAGTTTTACTGAGCACGGAGTTGAGAAATTAAGGGAGATATTTGAATCTTGTGCTATTAAATTAAAAGTGTGTATAGTTCTTTAAATCTTGTACTCTTAAACTTATCGCGAACAATGTTGGAATTGAAACACTTACTAATTATACGAAAAGGGACTCTTTGCGGCACATACCAAAAAGGAAAGTAAGACACTTGAATTGGGATGGAGCCTGTCTAATTAAGGGTTCTCAAATGGGGTAGATTATATTCAGATGTTTAAAAACAAACAATGTTAATCATTCAGTGGTAAGATCTACATACAAAATCTTAATCATTCAAATGTACATTCAGATTCAGGTATCTTAATCTTAGTGAAAACAAGTGAGGCCTTAGCAGGTATAACCAAGGTGAAGAGACGAAGAAAGATATAGCTAGACTTAGTACCATTATAACATACTGAATCCTTCAAAGCTCATATTTTGTTATAGACTCCACTTTTTGCTGGAGCAAGAATTTTTAACTCTTCGTTTCCTAATGTGACATATTCGATCTGCATGTAAAGAGACTTGTAGAGCATATTTTATTTCTGTTGGAGTGCAGGATCATGCTGAAATGGATACAATTACGTGTTTGTGTTCTCTAGTTGTAGATGTAGCAAGATGGTTTCTTCTTGACCTCACAAACATGCTTCTGCTTGATTGTTTGTTTTAATCAGTGAGTGAGAATCAAGCTGATCTTTTTTCTTTTATCTGTTTTTGTCATTCCTTGTTTACAAATTTATGAAGTACATATGGTAGCCTCTTTATTGTAAACAACAAAATTTCTTTTTCTGTTTCGATTCCTGAAAGTTTGCCTGCTGATTTCAGCAGACTCTACAGTGTAATCTCATAAATGAGAATTTGATCTGAAAAACCACAAGGAATTGTCTTTTGCTTGTCGAAAATCTCTAAGAGCTTTCCATCTGGAGGAAATATAGTTGTAGATGTAGTAAGATGGTTTCTTCTTGACCTCACAAACATGCTTCTGCTTGATTGTTTGTTTGTTTGTTTGTTCTAATCAATGAGTGAGAATCAAGCTGATCTTTTTTCTTTTATCTGTTTTTGTCCTTCCTCCTAGTTTACAAATTTATGAAGTACATGTGGTAGCCTCTTTATTGTAAACAACAAAATTTCATTTTCCATTTCGATTCCTGAAAGTTTGCCTTCTGATTTCAGCAGACTCTACAGTGTAATCTCATAAATGAGAATTTGATCTGAAAAACCACAAGGAATTGTCTTTTGCTTGTCGAAAATCTCTAAGAGCTTTCCATCTGGAGGAAATATAGTTCTTAATACAGACTCATGCAAAGACTAAGCATTCTTGATTGGCAGTGTAACTTGAGTTTTCGAAGCATAAATCTACTAGATGGTGAATCAGCCCATACATATCTTCACTCATTTTCCTGTAGAAGAAGCAGTGAATCATATCATCCAAAGACAAGACTTTGTTCAAAACTTAGACATGCAGATCCGAATGTCACACTCCAAAGTCTAGTGCGCCAATGCTCAGAAATTCAGAGCACGGTTCATGACAACATTGATGAACTACTTGACGAAGAGGACGAGTTATGTCCTGTTGAATGTGTAAGAGAATTTAAGACTGATGAGGAATTCTCCATGATATTGGAAAAGGCGAAAAAGGCTGGTTCTTTGGTTGTGGTAGACTTCTTTCGCACCGCCTGTGGCAGCTGCAAGTACATAGAGCAGGGGTTTCAAAAATTATGCAGGGGAGCTGGTGATGAACAAGCACCAGTTATCTTCTTAAAACACAATGTAAGTAGTACATTAGACTTAACATTAAAAAGGAAAAGCCTCGATCCCTTCACTTCATCTCTTCCACGTAAATATCAAACACCACGAGGATGTTTGGCAAACAAATGGTTATCTACATTTCTCCTTGAAGGTTTTGGATGCATTTAAATTGACATTAACGTATTCATTGCATTTTTTGGTCGAAGCATGGAGCATTTCTGTATTAGTCTAGACTTGTTAGTAGCAAATGCATTTCTGTTATGAACCAAGTCCAACACAATATGGATACCAAGGTCACACAAGTAGTTATTGGGCTGGAAAGAGCTATTGGGCCGAGAACAAGCAATAGGGCCAGGTTAATTTGGGATTCGGGTTGAGTAGTGGGCATGAAACGGTTCCATCAAAAAGGGTAGTGATATGTGATTTAGGCATTTATGCAAATTGTTAAGAAAAGAGTCTGTTTCCTCTCATCTCCATTCTTAGTCTAAGTTTCCCATCTCCTTCTATCTAGCTCTATATTTTCTGATCTTCCTTCCCTTCGGTTAACTTTTCTCAGTTTCGTTGTAAGGGCGTTAGTCGTTTCCATTTCTCAATTGTATTTTGTGTTCTTCATGGGTTATAATATATATCCTCTTTGTGTGGTAACTTGAGTTGTTACAATTTCCCTTTCACTTTTTTCCTACAATGAAATGAAAGATAGTGTGAATAATCATTCCCATCTCTCCAGGTGATCGATGAGTATGATGAACAATCTGAGGTTGCTGAACGACTGCGAATCAAGGTGAAACATTTTAATGGCTTAAAATCAATTTAGAAGTCTTCAATGCAACTAGAACTTTTACGTCTCGAATTGCTTAGGCTACAAAAAATTGCTCATCTCAAATTTGATTGACTTTGTGCAGACAGTACCTCTTTTTCACTTTTATAAAAATGGAGTGTTATTGGAAGCTTTTCCCACCAGAGACAAAGAAAGAATACTTGCAGCTATTCTTAAATACTCGGCTCCAGCTTCGGCAGATGCTTGAATTGGTCTGGTTTGCACTTGCTTCTACATAATGTTAGTGCTTCTGTATAATCATTCTTGGTGCTCAGCACACATTGAAACAATTTCTTCGTTACCACATCTGTATTATAATATCTTTCTACTTGTTGTTCTACTTAAATAAGAATCTATACTGGATACTCTTGTATATCCTTTTTGTATCGAATGCCACTCCTGTGCTTCATAGCAGTATACCTAGTTGGACTATGTTGTCATCGGCAGATGTTGCTTTTAGGACTCTCGCACCTTATGAGTAATCAAAGTTTTCGGGTTCCTAGGACTCCGAGCACATCCTTAGAGCTCAGAGCCAATCCTTCTCCCACAGTTAAAATGGCCAAAATTCTGGAGTAGTGAACTGTAAGAAAATGTAGAATGATTAGCAAAATGAATTCAAGCAGTAGATGAAAACTTCTTTATAGAACCTCGAATTCGAGTTTTTACCATGATTTATCTCTTATATTTTCATTAAGTGGGGAATTTTGAGAGGTGAGCACTGCAAATTTACATGTTATATGTTGCATAAAAGCTAGACCTAATCAAAGTAGTTCATGTGAGTCACTAAAGGTGGGATCCTAATGTATTCAAGGCAAGTGCCTGTGCTCTTCTTTAGATATTGGCTGCAGCTCTAACCTCATGTTGTAAATAGATCATGGCTTGGATCTTGATATGTATTTCTGTTATTTTGCCCCCTACAATGAAATGCATTGTTAAGTTCTAGCTAAGATGCCATCTCTTCCATCCCATTGTTCTTTTCGGGAAAAGTTCTCTACCTCTACGAGGTATGGATACTGCATACACTTCACCCTCCTCAGACCCACTTGTGGGATTTCACTGAATATGTTGTTGTTCCATCCCATTATTTGACAGTGTTTGATCGAACGCGGGGTTGACACAATCTAAATATGCATGAAACACCAATTTACCTGGTTTTTCTATTCATCTAGACCTACCAAAAGTTGTTTAGTTCCCACATCTGTAAGTGATGGGTTCTTTGGTCTTTTTTATAGTCTTGGGCAACTCCCATCTGATGAGCTAGCTTTTGGGGTGAGTTAGGTTCAAGGTCCATTTTCTTTTCATGATATCAGAGTTAAGTCCATCCCAAGTCGCAATTTACCCGATATTCAATCCTTATATTATATTGTTCACACTCTACAGTTCAACTCATACTCATGGACATGTCCAAGAGGAAGGCTGTTGAGTTACCAGGTTGGTGAGTGATGAGTTACGTTCATTAATCACTTTATATGATTTTTGAGCAATCAACATTTTATAGGCTAACTTTTAGAGTTGACTTAGATGCAAAGTCCATTTTCTTATTACAAGTTATGTTAGTTTCTATAAGAACATGTAAGAAATGGTAAAATGACAATGTAGAAATTAAATAGAAGTACTTTCTAAACATAGAAATGTATCAATCTTTTTAAAATAGACGAAACAAAAAAGGAATATCAAAGTAATTGAGGCTTATCTCATATCTCCCTTTATTATTAGTTCTTTACCCCATCTTCCTCAGTTAAAATTCAGTCTATATTTTGAGAAGAACAATAAACAATAGATATCTTGATTGATGAGTCATGATTTTGTTAAATGTTTCCTATGTAGGAACTCTCATTCAAGAGCATTATCTCCTCTCTCTATTTTTTTGTCTCATTTGATATTCAGTATTTATATTGGAGTTCAACTTAATTCAAAATTGAATCAAGAAATCCTCATTATAAACACAAACGTTCTTTAATAAAGACGACTCCATATATAGAAAAGAGTACATGCAGTGAACCAGAAGGGTAAAATTCTTCAAAAGCCACAAACTCTAGTAGCCACATTTTAGCACATTGTACAAGGTCAATCATAAGCCCCCCTCCCCCTACCCCCTTTTTTCTTTTGGGTATTGTGCTGTCCAGCTTAGAGATCACCCACCACTTTTTACCTCACCCAATATAAACTCCAACACTTGGCTCCTCAATAGCCACTTTGATAAGGGCCTTACAACAAGGACTTGTACTCAACACGACACGTGGCAAATACAAGATACTTAAATAAAAACATCCCATTTTTTGCCAATCCCCAACACATGAGCAAAGTGTATTTGCTTTTTATGTCAAACAAAAGCTAAATTAAAGAAAGCAAAAGAATTGAGTCATCAAATTTTACACTTTGTGTATTCCAATTCTTGAAAAAAATTGAAATGGTACAAAATGTTGCTAGCTGTAAAGATACTTAAAATTAAGTAAATTCTTGAATATATTTAAGTACTAATTTGGAGATCTCTTTCATCCCCTATATGTTTTTTTGGGGGGTGGGGTGGGGTGGTGATGAGTAACAATCTTGGATAAGATTTGATGAAATCATTTGAGATATGCAAATCAGAAGAGCCATTAGGTTGATTCCTTCCAAAATCTTGCTGCTAGTCCACCCAATGGGACTGGGAATGGTCCATATTGAATCCCACTACCAGATCCTACCACTTCCCACCTGTAAATAACCAAAAAGATCGATTAATCGACTAGGTCACAATTTCTTTTTAAGAGTCAGATCAATTCTATCTTGTATAAATAACATCGTTAATCACACATGTACAACAACTATAAGATGATTATAAACATGATAAAAAATCTAAAGTAGACTCTAGATCCACAACTTCGATGTGTATTTCACATATTGCATGTGTGTCTTGAATAAGAGGTGGTCACACAAAAATATAACGACTTATCATCGATTTAGTCATTCTCAACTTATCTGGTGTTGAGACATAGTTATTACTATTAGTCCAAAAATCATACATACATTTTATATACTTTTATCTGTTTAATGAAGGTTGTTACAAATAATTAATGACAGTAGTTACTTTTGAGGAAACACTAATAATTACTCATTTAACTCGTTAAACAAATAAGTATGATTTAACATATGATCATATGATTATTGTAAGGACATTATTAAATTAAAATGAAAAAAATAATTAAAGTACCTGAATTTAGTGACTAGATGATGTGTCATAATTAGAATTTCCAGCTTGGCAAGTTCATTCCCTGGACAAGCATGTACTCCACTGCCAAATGGCATAAATGTATTGGGTTTCGGCGCATTCTGTAAAATATAAAATATGTATAAATATAATTAATGTACAATTTTTAATTGTCATTATTTTTTTAAACTAGTAAAGTATATTATAGGGGTAGGTAAAATAAAATCATTAAGGGTATTGGTGTACCTCAAATCTTGAAGGATCAAATTTTTGTGGATCAGGAAAGAACTCTGGGTTGTGATGAATATTTCTGAACAAAGGCATTACCTTCCATCCTTTTGGAATTAGGTATCCTACACCCCACATTTTAAACGAGTTTAAATTCTATGCATCAATAATATACAAAATCATATAACTAATATATATATACACGTTGCTTAGATCTTTCAAAAGTGTTGTCTTACATGTGTCAGATCTTCCAAAAGTTATTTATTTTGAGAGAATTTGACACGTGTATGACTATATTTCTGGAGGATCCGAGCAACATAAATCTCTATAATTATAAGTAACATGCTAAACTATATTAAAAAATATTTACACAATCAATATATATAACTTAAAAGTACTTTTTCAATTGGCTTACCTTTGTATTCCACATCAGCTACAGCCTCTCTAAATGCAAAAGATATAATGCTAGCCATTCTCAGAGTCTCCAAAACAACCTAAACAACAAACATAGTCAAGAAGTTAATTAGTTAATATTAAACTATTTAAAAGTCTTAGTAAGTCATTGTCTCCCAATTAGTAACAAAGGCGGAGTTACAATTCTGCTAATAAATTCAATAAACTCAATAACTTTAGTTTAGATCCTGTATAATTCACTAATATACATGAAAATTTACCCCAAAACGATAAGTTGTGTTGTTTTTAAAATTTAGAATCTATAAATTTAAAATTCTAACTCTACTTCTGAATCTACTCACTTACCTTGTTAGTGATAGGCATCTTTCTTGTTTGTGTCCATGTCAACCCATGATTTTCTTGTTCATTTGACTGCCAGACCACTTTCTGTTCAGCCTGCATATATAATTATTGCCAAGTATTAAATGCCAAGACCAAAATGTCTTCAAATCAATAGTCTTTTTATGTTATTATAAATATATAATTAAGCAAGCACATAACTAATAAAAAGTGTAATTAAAAAGTAGAATGTTCTAGATGTTTATTTACCTTGACACACTCAAGAAGCTTTGGATTATCATGAAGATATTTTAAAATCCAAGTCAAAACACTTGCTGTTGTATCTTGTGCAGCAAATAAAACTCCAATTATATTATCAGCAATTTGATCTTCATTTAATACCAATAATCCTTTTTCTTCTTTAGCATTCAAGAAACAACTCAACAACCCTTTTTCTAGTACCTTCTTCTCATTCCTTTCTCTTATTATCTCACTTAAAATCTTCCCAAGTCTCTTTCTTGCCTACAAATTATAATCCGAACACGATCGAGTCAGTTTCTGTATACCTCGATATGTTAACTCATTACATAAATAAGTGATATGACTAAAATGACACTTACTTGAAGGGCTTTTCTGTAAAGACTCCCTGGCAAATTTATTGGAAATGAATTATAACCTTTATCAACTATGCTATAATTCTTCTTCAATTCTTCCTTCACATGACCATCCAAATGTCCAAATATAGCAAGTATACCTACTTCAAATGAAAACTAACACACAAACAAAAAAAGGGTCAAGATTTTTTTTTAACATTATCAACAAAAATACGTATTAAAAGTTCGTTTGACCAAAATTCGAAAAGTGTTTATTATAGAAAATTGAAAATTTGGTCAAATCTTTTTAGGATAAAAATAAGTGTTTTTGAGTAATAGCTGAAAAAAAATTCTCAAAAGCTAAAATAGTATTTTTAAAACCTTGATCAAACAGAACAATTAACCAAACACAAACAACTATTTAAAAAAAATACTTTTTGGGAAAGGATTACGAACAAAAAGTACTTTTCAAAATAATCAGATTTTTTGAAAATTTGGTCAAAGAAACTATATATCTTTTAAAGTAAGATCACCAACCTTTTTCATCTCATGATAAGTGTTGACAACATGTCCTCCAACCCAAGAATTCAATGCAGAAATCGATAATTCTTCGATATAAGGGATTTGATTACGAATGGATTCTGGATTTAAAGAAGCTTGAACAAGTTTTCTAAGGTGATTATGGTAATCTCCTTGATGAAAAAAAAGTGCAGATTGACCAATTAAACTCTCTTTACTTCTAGGATAAGTTGGCTTAAACAAATTTGCTTGGTTTACTAGTACAAATCTAGCAGCTTCTGGACTTGCCAACATCACACATGGACAACCTAGTATTTTTGTCTTAAAAATTTCACCAAACCTGGAAAAAAAAAATGCAACCATTAATGTTGTTCGTACCAGAAAGTCTCACATTGAAAGTAAAACGCTTATCAGGGTTAACTCTGGTTGGTTGTATAAAGGGCAGGGACGTACGTACGTAGTGAAAAATAAAAATAAAATTGAAATGGTACCTTCTTTGCCTGTTAATGAAAAAGGCATTAGGGTCTTGAGAGTAGAGTTGAAGAGTTTCACCAATATAAGGCCATCCCATTGATCCAGGAGGAAGTTTATAAGCATTTTTCTTGGATGATGAATTGTTATTTTTGCTAAAACAAAAATAATAGGACAAGATACCAAGAAGAAATATAGATATATAGAAAAATATTTCAAAATAATTAACCATGTTACTATTTTTTTGTTATATAGAATGGACAAATGAACTTTGTTTAGTGAATGAGGTGATTTTTTTTATTTTGTTGTTGTTGAAGAATGGAGATGGTGGTAGCCTTCTTTATATAGGCATGAAAGGGATGTGAATAGGAGAATACACTAGTACTAGAATTTAAAAAAATTAAAATTAAGTGTATATTCTTTTATTGGTGAAACATTAAATAAGATGTACTATATATATTAGTTAAAATTCATTTTATTTCTTTATTTAGCCTCACTAATAAAGGTAAATTAATAAATAGTTTAGCTAATTTTTCATTGGAATAAAATTCAGGAAAAAAGAGATCCTGATTTTGTTCCTTGGACAAATGAGAGTGGGTTGGAATGAGAAGGTGGATTTAAATATCAGGTGCGAATAAATATTTTTTAAAAATTATATTAAATAAAGTTAATATATTTCATAATTTATCCTCGCCAATAAAGGTAAATTAATAAATAATTTAGCAAATTTTTCATTGGAACAAAATTTAGGAAGAAGTGATCCTGATTTTGTTTCCTTAATTTTTGGATTTGGACATAATGAAAGTTGACTGAAATGAGAAAATGGATATAGACACAGGTGTGAATAAATATTAATAAAAATATAAAATCAGAAATTATATTAGATAAAATCCAATATATTTCTTATTTTTTCCTCGCCAATAAAGATAATTAAATTAATAAATAACTTAGCTTTTTTTTTTCATTGGAATAAAATCTAGGAAGAAAGAGTTTTCCTGATTTGTTTTCTTGTTTTAATTTTGGAATTTGGATATAATGAGAGTTGACTAGAATGAGAAAATGGATATAGACACCAGGTGTGAATAAATATTAATAAAAATATAAAATAATAAATTATATTAGATAAAATAAAAATATAAAATAATAAATTATATTAGATAAAATCCCATAAATTTCTTACTTTTTCCTCGCCAATAAAGATAATTAAATTAATAAATAACTTAGCTTGTTTTTTTCATTGGAGTAAAATCTAGGAATAAAGAGTTTTCCTGATTTGTTTTCTTGTTTTAATTCTGGAATTTGGATATAATGAGAGTTGACTAGAATGAGAAAATGGATATAGACATAAGGTGTGATCGAATAAATATTAATAAAAATATAAAATAGGAAATTATATTAGATAAAATCCAATATATTTCTTATTTTGTCCTCCCAAATAGAGATAAATTAATAAATAACTTAGCTATTTTTTCATTGGAGAAAAATCTAGGAAGAAAGAGTTTTCCTGATTTGTTTTCTTGTTTTAATTTTGGAATTTGGATGTAATGATAGTCGACTAGAATGAGAAACTGGATATAGACACCAGGTGTGAATAAATATTAATAAAAATATTAAATAAGAAACTATATTAGAAAAATTCAATATATTTCTTATTTTGTCTTTGGCAATAAAGATAACTAATAAATAAGCTTAGCTATTTTTTCATTGGAGTAAAATCTAGGAGAAAAAGTTTTTTTCTGATTTTTTTTTTGGAATTTGGATTTAATGAGAGTTGACTGGAATGAGAAAAAGGATATAGACACCAGGTGTGAATAAATATTAATAGAAATATTATAAAAGAAATTATATAAAATAAAATCCAAGTTATATTTTCTATTTTGTCCTCGCCAATTAAGGTACATTGATAAATAACTTGGCTATATTTTCATTGTAGTAAAATCTAGGAAGAAAGAGTTTTGCTGTATGCTTTTTTAAATTTTAAATTTTTATTTTTTTTGAATTTGGACATAATGAGATTGGATATTTGGAATGAGGAAATGGATATAGACACCAAGTGTGAATAAGTATTAATAAAATATATATATATTCATTCATACATAATTTAAATGAAATTAAAAATAAATGGTTATACGCATATTACACTTAATTTAGATTTTACTTGGTACTTATCCAAATGAAATAATAATAATAATAATAAATAAAAATAAGTGGTTACAATATGTAATAAGTAGTTACAAACATTTACATTCTTATCCAAATGAAATAAAATGTAGGTGGTTATAAACATGTACATACTTATCCTCACCAATAAAGGTAAATTAAAAATAACTTTAGCTAATTGGTCATTGGAATATAATCCAAAAGAAGAGCTCTTGATTTTGTTTCTTTTATTTTGGGATTTGGACATAGTGAGAGCAGGGGATTGCTAGCAAATAAATAAGTATAAATATTGAGTGTGAATAAATAGTTATCGATGGTGGATGGATGGAATGTGGGCCTTAGGGTGTGACTTTAAGAGGAGACAGAATAATATTGCACAGTTTATGTGGCTTTTTTATCGCTATTTTTTACGCATTTTTATTTAGTGCAAAAAGTATTGACATATATAACTAATTTTTATTCAATGAGAAATGAATTTAAATTTGATTAATAAGTGTCAATATAATTCATTTCACATAATAGTTAAAAATGTGCGCATTTCTAATTATGATCAACAGAATATAATGGAATACATTATTAATTATTATCCATTATAATTGGAATGAGTTCTAAAGTAAGTGATTATAAGTGGGTATTTTTAATATCTCAATGGTTGATTATCTAAATTTTGGCCTAGTCGGTAAGGGCTTAACTCTCTCACCTTATAATGTCCTCCCCATTTCCCTACTCTCGATGCAACCAAACATATTAATACAATACTTACTTTACTATGAATATAGCTAGTTTCTGAATAATCGATACTTAAATTTCTCAATCATTATAATTACACTATAAATTTTGATTTGATCCTTCTAATTTAGTTCCTTCTCCAGATTACTTAATGAGAATGGATAAAAAACCCGTGAAACTATCATAAAGGAAGTCAGAATGCTCAACTTCTTATACATTTATGTGATAATCCATACATATGGCAAGTGCTTCCTAAGGAAAAAAAAGGCATTACTCATAATAAGTTAATTAACTAGAACACTAAAAATTTGGCAACATATATATAAATAATATATTAAAAAACATAGATGATCATTAATTAATTCTAGGACAAAATTCTATAGATGGAATTGACCTAAGATAAAAATAGTTGCCTTGAAGAGTTTCTTGAGTTTGCTAGAAAGTAGAAATACTGTTAGGAACTTGACTTATTCAAGAAATTAAATGTGGAAAAGAAGTTCTTTCAAAATATGTCACACACAAGATCATGAAAAACAGACAAGCCGGCCAATGCACAAGACTTTGGTTACGATCTAATCTTATATTTATTTTTAAAAATTATAAAACAATTGAATTTTTACGCTTTAAATTTTAAATTGGACCATACGCAAATATCATATAGTTAATTTCTTCCTTCTTAATTAACAAAAGTCCACATCAAGCTAGATTTTTTAGCCTATCAAAAATATTACACGTGCATGATAAATAAATCTTGTCGTACCAAATCTAAGATTACGAGTTAGTTACTACT
>JAJOOS010001693.1:0-54545 GCA_029582725.1 Solanum chiquidenum | reverse complement strand
TTTATTTATATGATCTCCTGGGAGTAGCTGTTTCTTTTATAGATCAGTTGGCAGGGGCCTTGCCGGCCGATGGCTTAATTTTAAGCTGAGATATACTTGTTTGATTTCTTGATTGCGTGTGGCTGCCATGCGCTAGTAGCAAATGGTTCAGCAGGGTCGGCTCGGGCCTGAGTTTTGGCATTAGGAGCCAGTTGCGCCCCTTGAGTTTGGGGTGTGACAAATTGATTCTTAATTTTTTTAGGTTTTAAAGTAAATTCTTTGTGTGGAAATCACCAAAAACTCCTAGAACAAAGTTGAGTTGAAAGTTTCTTATCGATTAAGTTTCACATAAGATTTTACTTAGGCCAACTTAAAACGACCATATCTCTTAGAATATAAAGAGAACGTGGCCCATAACATATCAAATTAAAGGTCTTTGAATTATATTTCCAAAGCCATCAATTTTGCAACATTTGGATTTTTGAGTAAAATGTTATGACCATTCTAGTAACTGGTGCAATGTAGTTCCATTTTTGCCATGGGAAAATTCTAATTATGGTAACTTTCTTTTCGTTGTACCGCTAGGAAAACCTTGAAAACGGATTTCTTACCTCATATAAATCCCTTAACAGTCCTATTTCCATCTTTTAATCCATTATTCTCTTCTCTCTCGAACCCTAGGGCAAAACACTAAGGAAAAATCAAAGTAGAAGACTCCTTTCAAGATTCTTTCAATCTTTTTCATGGTTCTTCTTCAATGTAAGTCCTTGTACAAGAATTTTATTCTTTAAAACACAAATTCTTCCATACAATTATGAATCACTAATTAAAATCAAAATTCTTGGCCATAGAGATATCAAGAAACTAATTCAAGAATCTCAAGAAAGGTTTTCTTGATTGTTCTCCTTCAAGCTAGGGTTTCAAAGTTTCTAATCAAGTTATATTTCAAGATTCTTAAAGAACCTTGTTCTTCCAGGTATGTAAGGATATCATACTGTTGGACTATTTCATCCTCAAGCCCCATATCAACTTTTAGATCAGTAAAAGAGTAATCTAAGATTCTATAAGATGAATTATGGCTAGAATCACCTAGTAATGAGGAATGTGATGAGAATTGCTTAAGAATAAGCCTTTTTCTTTAATGTCTTGTAATCTAGATATGAATAAGGATAAAATGAAGTAAGGATTTGAGATGAAGGCTTGTAGTCATGAATGTTGAATCACTAGGGCTTGAGAGTAGGGTCAATATGATGAATAGAATCTAATGGGTTGGTTTATGGTGAAAGGCCTATAATTACCTAGTCTACTTTATGAATGCTTGAAAGTATGAAGTGATGGAATGAATTGAGCATGGATGGATTGTCAAGGACATCCTTCCATGAGAGATGAAGGTTAAGCAAGGCTTAACAAGTAAACCTTGCGGTGTATGCTTGGCTCCAAGTGGATATTGACAATGAGAAAGAGTGTCACACATGAAAGGGTTCGGGCTCCAAGTAGAAAGGAGAAGCACACCTAGTTGAAGTGAGGACTATCCAAGTAAAAGGGGTAACTCTTACGTAGTGAGTATAAGTTTTCCCATAGTTAGGTCTCATGAGATGGGATCCTTCACATAGTTGAGTCAAGGCTCATAGTAGCAATCTCCATATCTAATGAACTAAGGCATGCTTGAGAAGCATCTCATAGTGTTCAAAGCATAATGAACTAAGACATGCTTGAGAAGCATCTCATAGTGTTCAAAGAATAATGAACTAAGACTCACTTAATGAAGTAACTCATAGTGTTCTAGGGTGTAGATGGACTTAACTTGTTCAAGATAGCATCTCATAGGGTCCATGTAAATAAGGAACTTAGACACACTTTATAGAGTATCTCATAGGGTTCCAAGTATAATGGAGTTGGACATACTTAAGTAAATATCTCCTAGTATCCATGCTAGTAATGAACTTAGACATCCTAAATGTGGTATCTCGTAGGGTTCAAGTTATAAGCAAACTAAGATATGCTTAAGAGAGTACCTCATAGTGTTCTAAATATAAAGAGAGGAACTAGGTTCCAAACCAAGAAATATTAGTAAGAGGACCTAGAAGTAATACTTAGCATGATTAGTATTATGGGATGCTATGATTGCATTGCAAAAGTATGACTTAGGGTTACTAAAGAGAATGAGTTGAGATATGATTGTGCCATAGTTGCCTTCCTTACTTTAGTGAATAAAGGTGAGAGACTCCCTTAGTTATGAGAAATTTAGTAAATAATGAGACCAAAGTAGGGTGAATATGACTAGGTGACTTAAAAGTTATTCTTATGTGAAGGCTATTATGGGATGCTTTTCATGCATTGCACAAGTGTGCTTTGAGGTTGCCTAGAATTATGGTGCCCTTATGGTAGAGAAACCTAGAGAATTAAACCATGTATATAGACCATGATTAGGATGACCGAGAAGGGATTCATGGCTTGGGTAGTATTATGGGATGCTATTCTTGCTTTTCACTTGTATGCTTTTGAGGTTACTTGAGAATGGTACTATTATGGTTTAGATGAATAAAAGTAATAATGCGTATATGATACTTATGATGTTAGAGTTGGGTTATTGTAATTATGAAGGTTAGGTAAGGCTATGCTATAGGTATGATTTAGCTCCTATGTTCATATTTCTTGCATTATGTTGACTTATAATGTTATTTTATCTTATAATTCAAGATCAATCATATTCTATTAGGCTAAGTTCAATTAATTATTATGTGTTCCTAACCTTGAACAATTACTACTCATGGCATTGTTACAAGAAGGTCACTCGTGAACCTTCAATTTGCCCTTTAATGGCATCAACCCACAAATCATGCAACTCATCAAGAAAACTAGGGTTGAACATTGAAACCACATAATTTCATCATAATATCACAATTTAATGCAAAATTATCCATAAACAAGTATTATCCAACACTTTGGAGTCTTACCCAACTACATCCACACATTGGAAATAACCCTAGCTTAGATTGGAGTTCTTCTTCACAAATTAGAGGTAATCATAGGGGACTCTATGGGTGGAAGAACCCATATATGAAAATATAAACATACCTTAATTCAAATCCCTACTAAGATTGCTTCAAAGGTGAGATTCGACCTAGCCTCCTTCTCTTCTTCTCCTTCTTCCAATTCTTCTTCTTAGATTTTCTAGAGAGAAAATTATTTGAGTGGAGAGGATTTTGAGATTTTGATTTAGGTCTAGTGTAAAGTGACTTAGAATTGGTGGTTAAAGACTTAAAATACTTTAAATATGTGAATAAGACACACATAAAATGGCCCCCACTTAAAACTAGTCGAATAGGATTTTACCCAAATGTCCCTCACTTGGCAGTCCCTCCAAGGCACCACCGCCACTTGGACGGTCGGTCAAGGGTACCATGGCCCATGGTGGTGCCCATGGTCCCTTGACCAGTGTATCCGCTAACTTTCCAAGACCGTAAAACTCCCTAATAAACTAAGACACCTTCAAAGGCACTTTGATGGGCCATGGTCAAGCCAGCGGCTCGTGAAGTGCCTCGTGAACTTGGGGCAGTGTCTTGGCCTCAAGGCCTTGACTCCCAAGTGTCTAAAGCATCTCCACGGACCCCTTCACGGACCGTGGTCCACACCACTGGTCGTGAAGGTGGTCGTAAACCCTTAGGCAGTAGCTTCCCAAGGTCGGGCTGCCTTGGCCTTTTGGCTTAGGCTTTCCTTTTTGCCTTGGTACTTGCCCTTCACAAGATCAATCAAACTGTCTAAGTTCATCTAGGCTAATAGGTCAAATATATACCCTGACATTCATCCACTAAACTCCTCATTCTAAGCACGCAAAGTCTCAACTACGACTCAAATTCTCAACATCACACTCTAGAACCCTAGCTCTTGGCTCTAGTTTAGTCTACTAATTTCCGGTGCATTACAATATCTCCCCCTTAGGAACATTCATCCTCGAATGACCTTTATAAACACTTCTTAAAGAAATTGACTCTACACTAGCAGCCTATCTTGCATGCACTACACCTACATTCTCAGAACCAACCAAAGAAACTTCAATTCCAAGCTAATCATACCTAATGCAACTCAATGAAGTAGGAACTACTTTTACCAACACAAATTGCATGAAAGAGACATACTTACTCATTTCCAAGGAGGAACTAGCATCTCCTAGCTACAACATGCTCAACATAAAACTCATGGAGCCTAAAATGAACATCGACTCAAAGATGCTACAACAAGAGGTAACACAATGCAATTTGATCAATTCTAACAAGGCCTACACCTTCATAAACATACCTACAAAGAAATCATGTAATGACATTATGGAATAGGCACATTATCTCCCCCTAAGGAGTGAGCCCACACATGCTTTTCTAAACATCACTCATAGAAAGGACAACATCAAGTCCAACATAGCAAGTCATAAAAGACAAGAAATATGGAAACTTTCTAAAACATGAAGGAAGCACATACCGGAAGGGACATGAGGAGATCACTATTGATCTTCTCTAGATTGGAGAGCATAAACCTAATCTTCATTTGAGGCTCAACATCCTCACTACTAGAGGTAACTTGCTTACCCTCTCTTCTCTTAGACTTAAGAACCGGGCAATCTCTCATACCCACAACATCTCTTAAGGTGAAAGTTTCTATAAATTCCTATTTCATGAACATCAAGGATACTCAACGACCTTGCTACCTAAGCACATAATCTCCCCCTTGGGAGCAAGCCTATACAAACTCTTTAAGGCATCACAACACTTTCACATCATCACACAAATATTTCTTAACGATGGTAAATTACATTTCTACTCTTCCTAAAGGATTCTACTCACTTAACCCATCTAGGCATTACTTAAACACCCTATTCCACCAATGCATCAAAATTTCTCAAAACTCATCATGACCTTCTACCAACAACACACATAACCATAAAGCAACCCATTCATACTAAAGACAACATCACAATCCATCATCTCAACTCTATCAAGTCACATAGCCATAATTGGCACCTCAACAAACCTATCTCCCTCACTCCTTGTAGCATAACCCTTCTAATAGTCACATCGTAAAGACCATCGGATAAGGGATAAGAGAGAGAGCTTATAGATCTATGGCACGACTTGGAGAATGAAGAAGTGACATTTTTCCTAAGCATCCCATAGACTCCTATCCATAGATGTGTCGCGACGCACACCGATGAATAAGACTCTGCTAGACGTGGTTTGAGACATTCTAAAAAATTTCCGAAACCTTATGCTTTGATACCAAGTTTGTCATGACCTGAGAGCACCCCCTACTCGTAACACGATGTACTTGACCCTGAAGGGGTCGCATACAAGCCCTTAGCATTATCATATCATAAGATCATAGAAAAGTACAGAGAATTTAAAACTTTCTTTAAAGCACAATACCAAAAACATTTCATAAAAATGGAAGTATTTCTAACCTCTTTGTCTCAAGCCATCTATGAATAACATGAATAAAAGTCTTGGGACGCAGCCTACATAAAGTATAAAACATAAGAAAAGACATAAAGGAAACATACAAGTGCAAAGCAAGAATAGCATCCCATATAAATACCCAAGCCATGGATCCCTTATTGGTCATCCTAATCATGGTCTATATACATGGTTTAATCCTCTAGGCTTCTCTACCATAAAGGTAACATACCTCTAGGCAACCTCAAAGTGCAATGCATGAAAAGCATCCCATAATACCCTTCACACTAAGCATAACTTTGAATCCATCGTAGTCATATTCACCCTACTTTAATTTGGTCTCATTATTTACTAAATTTCTCATAACTTAGGGAGTCTCTCACCTTTAGTCACTAAAGTATGGAAGACAACTATGGCACAATCCTATCTCAACTCATTCCTTTTGGTCAGCCTAAGTCATATTGGTACAATGCAATCATAGCATCCCATAATACTAATCATGCTAAGTATTACTTCTAGGTCCTCTTACTAATACTTCTTGGTTTGGAACCTAGTTCCTCTCTATATCTTTAGAACACTATGAGGTACTCCCTTAAGCACATCTTAGTTTTCTTATAACTTGAACACCAGAGATGCAACATTTAGGATGTCTAAGTTCATTACTAGCATAGATTCTAGGAGATACTTAGTTAATAGTGTCCCACACCACTATACTTGGAACCTTATGAGATACTCTATAAAGTTTGTCTAAGTTCCTTCTTTACAAGGACCCTATGAGATGCTATCTTAAACAAGTTCAAGTCCATCTACACCCTAGAACACTATGAGTTACTTTATTAAGTAAGTCTTAGTTCATTATGCTTTGAATACTATGAAATGTTTCTCAAGCATGTCTTAGTTCATTATGCTTTGAACACTATGAGAAGCTTCTCAAGCATGTATTAGTTCATTAGACATGGAGATTGCTACTAGGAACCTTGACTCAACTATGTGAAGGATCCTATCTCATGAGACCTAAATATGGGAAAACTCACACTCTACTATGTAAAAGTTCCCTCTTGTACTTGGAGAGTCCTCACATCAACTAAGTGTGGTTCTCCTTTCTACTTGGCGCCCGGACCCTTTCTTGTGTGACACTCCTACTCATTGTCAATATCCACTTGGAGCCAAGCATACACCACAAGGTTTACTTGTTAAGTCTAGCTTAACATTCATCTCGCATGGATGGATGACCTTGACAATCCATCCATTCTCAAGTGATTCCATCACTTCATACTTTCAATAATTTATAAAGTAGACTAGGTTAGTATAGGCCTTTCACCATAAACCCACCCATTAGATTCTATTCATCACACTAACCCTACTCTCAAATTCTAGTGATTCAATATTCATGACTACAAGCCTTCATATCAAAGCCTTACTTCATTCTATCCTTATTCATATCTAGATTACAAGACATTAAAGAAAAAGGATTTTTCTTAAGAAATTTTCATCACATATCTCATTACTAGGTGATTATAACCATAATTCATCTTAAAGGTTCAATTCCAACTTTACAATTTAAGATCAATCATATTAGATTAGGCTAATTTAAATTAATGATTATGTGTTCCTAACCTTGAACAATTACTACTCATGGCATTTTTACAAGAAGGTCACTCATGAACCTTCAATTTTCCCTTTAATGGCATCAACCCACAAACCAAGCAACTCGTCAAGAAAACTAGGGTTAAACATTGAAAACACGTAATTTCATCGTAATATCACAATTAAATGCAAAATTAGCCATAAACAAGTATTATCCAACACTTTGGAATCATACCCAACTACGTCCACACATTGTTAATAACCCTTGCTTAGATTGGGGTTCTTATTCACAAATTAGAGGAAATCTTAGGAGACTCTATGGGTGGAAGAACCCATAGATGAAAATCTAAACATACCTTAATTCAAATCCCTACTAAGCTTGATTGAATAGTGAGAGTCAACCTAACCTCCTTCTCTTCTTCTCCTTCTTCCTCTTCTTCTTCTTAGGTTTTCTAGAGAGAGAATTATTTGAGTGGAGAGGATTTTGGGGTTTTGATATAGGTCTAGTGTAAAGTGACTTAGAAATAGCGGTTAAAGACTAAAAATATTCTAAATAGGTGAATAAAACACATATAAAATGACCCCCACTTAAAACTAGTAGAATAGAATTTTACCCAAATCCTCACTTGGTAGCCCCGTCCCAGGCACCACAGCCACTTGGATGGTCTATCAAGGGTACCACCGCCCGTGGTGGTTGGTAGTGCCCGTGGTCCCTTGACCAGTGGCTCCCCTGAGTTTCCAAGATCCTAAAACTCCCTAAAACACTAAGGCACCTTCACGGGCACTTTGACGGGCCGTGGTCAAGACAACGACTCGTGAAATGCCTCGTGAACTTGGGGCAGTGTCTTGGCCTCAAGGACTTTACTCCCAAGTGTCTAAGGCAAATCCACGGAATCCTTCATGGACCGTGGTCTACACGATTGGTCATGAACCCTTAGGCAGTAGCTTGCTAAGGTCGGGCAGCCTTGGCCCTTTTGCTTCGACTTGCCCTTTTGTGTGTGTACTTGCCGTTCCCAAGCTCAACCAAACTCTATAAGGTCACCTAGGATACTAGGTCTAATACATACCTTGACGTTCATCCACTAAACTCCTCATTCTAAGCACGCAAAGTCTCAAACCAACCTTAAGGACGTCGAATGTCAAGGTAGAAAGGCGATGAAAGCGACTTGTCGAGTGGTTCAGCGAGCCCGACTTACTTCGCTAAGTTTTTCTTCACAACATATTTTTGATGACTATAAATACATTTTTAAACATTTATTTTAGTATCTAAAATATCTAATATCGTAATATCTAAATTGTAGTTGATGTTCTAAAGAGAGAGACAAGTTTTCTCTAGTTTTTCCTAAGATTTGAAGAATTGAAGTTTTTCACTTTTGAGAAATCGGAAGTAGGTCTTTGAGATTCTTTGAATTGGAACATTATAAAGACGAAATGAATCTAACCCAGTTGATGGAAACTCAATTTGGTAACGATTTTTATATATTTATAATGTCTAGTTGAAACCCAATTCTTGAGGTGTGATTATGTGATTATGGATTTATTTGGTTTATGGTTATTTCTAATTGTTAGTTTAAAAGCTATTTAGAAGGGAGTTGAATCATTAATTGTAGTTTAATTTGAGAACTGTATTTGCAAATGCAGTTTTACCTTTGCATTTTTTGCTTGCTCGAGAGAGAGATTTTAAAACTAAACTTATTGATTGATGGTCAGTGGGTATTGGATTGATATGGGTTCATCTCGAGAGAGTGAATCCTAAACCCAATTCCACACATTCAGCTCAAGAGAGTGAATGGACTAAGGTGTGGGCTCTTTTATTTTGCTTGCTTGTTGATTTTTGAGAGAAATTAACTTTATTCGGGGTAAATTCTTGGAGAGAAAGTTTATCCCCACTATAGCCTAGCTTACTCACTAATATCTAGCTATTTTCTAATAGTTTCAATTACTTATTTGTCTATAATACCCTATAATCGAATCACATCACAAGAATCTGTCTCATTATTGTTATTTCTTACTGGTTGCCGTTGTTTGTAGTTGATAATCAAAAGAAAAAAACCCCATTTGACATTCATGTCAACTCCTGATTTGCATGATGTTTTTTATTTCATAATTTTTATTCCTATGACTGATTTGAACACGTTTATGCTTTCAAATTGATTTTCAAACACATACCGCTCCATGTGGGATTCGTCCCCAACTCATTTAGTTGGGTTATATACTGGTTAACGACCATTGATGCTTAGAATTGGATGGTATGTCTTTGAAACATTATTAATCAAAATGACACCGCTGCTAGGGAGTGGTGTTGATTGAGATTCTTTTGATGAAGTTGAATTTTTTTCTTTTTAGTCATAGTTGAATCTACTTGCTTTTAGTTTTGGTTTGTGTGTTGCTATTTTAAAATAGAGGAAATGAGTGTCAATGAAAGCAATGGTAGCCAAGTGGGCCACTAAGATGACGTCGTAAATCTCAATGATGTAAATCAGTTGAATGCTAATGACCCTAATCTTGTGGGTGTAGTTGGTGTCATTCGCTTGCCTCCGGCTGAAGGGAACGCGGTGTTCCATAATACAAGCACCATGTTGTATTTCTTGCAATTGAAAGGGTTGTTTAGTGGGTTGTCTCACGAGGATCCCCATGATCATATAAGGAACTTTGTGGATGTTTGCGAGTCATTCTCCTTCAAGAACATATCCCAAGAGTCAGTTCGATTGAGGTTTTTCCCATTTTCCTTAATGGGAGAAACATGTAAGTGGTTGGCTGAATTGTCAAGAAACTCCATCACTTCGTGGGAAGAGTTTTTCACCGCATTTCAAGTGCAATTTTTCACTCATTCGAAGATGATGACACTTAGGGACAGCATCCAGAGCTTCAAGCTTTTGGAGGGTGAGCCAATCCATGAAACTTGGCTAAGATTTAAGAAGTTGGTTCTACAATGCCCAATTCATTGTTTGCTTGACAACGTTTTGCTGTAATACTTTTACCGAAACCCTGATTCGGTGAACAAGGGAGTAGCTGACCAACTTTCTCCGGGAGGTTTGATGCAACAACTTTATATTATAGCAGCCCAGCTCTTGGATGGTATGACCAAAATTAACCAGTCATGGTACACCCGTGATGATCAGGTATCCCCTCTCACTTTTAAATTGACCAAATAACGGAATGAAAAAGATAAAGAGAGGGACCAATACATGGCAAAAATGACGACTCAGCTCAACATTTTGGCCAAGAAAGTTATGGCAGCTGGTGCTAGAAGTATAAGTGCTATCGGTGTTTGTGGGGTGAACCCTAAAGAAGCCAAGTTTGAAGCGATATATAATGAGGAGGTGAACTTCCTGACCAACCAAGGAGATGGTTATCGTGCAAAATACCTGAGGCAGGGTGGTAACCAAGGTTGGATTAGGGATGACAGCTGGAGAGATCATGATAGAGAGTGGAGGGATCGTAACCCCACTTGGAAGGAAAGAGATGGGGAGAAGGATAGGCACATTCCTCCCCACGAGCGTCAAAAATCCAAAGATTATGAGGGTGGCCGTTATGAGGATATGCTCTCTCGTATTCTAAACAAGGTTGAAGGGTCTGATAAAATTTTGAAAGAAATGAAGGAAGATGTATTGACCCTTAGCCTGACGGTTACCTCTCATTCCGTCTCTATCAAATAGTTGGATACCCAAATGGGTCAAATCTCTTCTCATTTAAACCCGAGACAACAAGGGGGGTTATATATTGATACTATGGAAAACCCCAAGAATGAGGTTTGAGCGAGGACTTACGTCGTGCCACGACGTTAACTATTGCGCTGCTGGGGAGGCAACCTAAGTTTTTATTTGCTTTCTTCTTATCTTTGGAATAACGTGTGTTGATTTGCAGGTTAAAGTGTAGAATGTGTTAGAAAAGTGCAGGTTCGCGAACAAAATGTCCAGTCGGCAACTAGCCGAAGAGGTCGACAACTAGCCGAAGAGGTCGGCAAGACTGACTTAGACCGTCGTTGGACTCAAGAAATCACAAGATGGAGTCTGTAAAACTCGGCGGGGCCATAGAGTAGTTGGCGTATCACTGAACTGGTTGGCGATCTCAACTTTGTCCGCTGTTTGGACCCTCACATTAATTGGATGTCCTATAAAACTCAAGGAGGTAAGTACCCACTCGGTGTGTCACTGAGTGGTTCGGTGAGGAAAATTAATATCTCCGAAAGGGCAAGAACTGGATGGTTTCTAAAAGGCCAAAGGTTTAAAAGTTCAATTTCTTGCACAGTCCCTCACTTTTTAACTTCATAAAATCACACCCGCACAATGTTTCCCATATTTTTGCATTTTTACCACTTTCTAGTCATCTATTTGGAGTTGGATACTTTCTCTCCTATCTTTACAAGTTCTTATATTCGGCATTAAAGGTTGGTTTTCCGAACTCTAAAACTCGTAATTAGCGGTTAAACTCATTTGCAATCATATTGTTCTTGTTGATGTGTGCTAGGCCTCTCTGAATTTGCTTATGTGTGCTTGTGTGCCTAATTTAATTTTGATATGAAGCCTAAAATGCCCAAGTGTTGATTTCCCAAATTGCATGCTTTATAATTGATCGAAATAGTTGGGTTGTGCTTAATTGTTGTTGGGTCTAGTCGGGTGAAGTCTGAGTAACCCAAATTGTGCTCAATGATGTTCTTTTCCCAATTATGAAGCGTTTGATGTCATTCTTAAGGGCTTAAGTCGTCAAAGGCCAATTTTGGACAAACCGGGGGAAATCTGAGTACCCCAGTGACATGGGTCTAGTAGGTCTATGATTAATTAAATAAGTGTATGTTTTGATTTTGTTTTCGAAGTCTATGGGGTTGATTTTGGAAGTTGGACTAGAAAGTAGGCACGTTGGGTAGTTTGGTGAGCTGGGTCGAGCTAATCGAACCACTCGGCGGTTCGCCGAATCCCCCTTGATCGCCTTTAATTTAATTCTCTTGTTGAAGTTTGGTTCTGTAATTTTTTGCACGAAGCTTGAGTTCGCCGAGTCCACTCGATGAATTGTCGAATGTCTTCTTTGATTGCCCTTTCTGCGTCCCCAACCCCTAAAATACACTATACTTTTCGGTGGGCTAATATGTCCTTTCCGAATGATGATAGCGATTCACCGAATGGACCTTCCCATCGCCGACAGGACATTTCTCTAGAAAAAATTTGAGCTAATCCTTTCGACGAGCCCAATTTAGCTTTCCAAAGTGATTTGGCGACTTGCTAATCATTTCGGCGAGTCTGTCGGCAATATATTTTCTACATTTTTCTTGAGCTGTTTCTAACAGTTTCTAATTTTTGTTGCAGATGTGGCTAGAGTAAAAGTAGTTGGTCGAGACATGCCGCCCCTCAAGAGGGCAAAGGGAATTATTATCAATGACGATGCAGCTCCATCCCGGGAAAGGGCGACAAAACTTCCTACCACCGGTAGGAAAGGCAAGGCACCTGCACCTGCATCACCAGAGGCTAGCTTCGATAGTGAGGGGATCTATGCCATTCACCTCACCACCTCTTAGAGTGAGGGTGAGCACCAAGACCCTCAAACTGGAATTTCGCAACCTGAGGATTATGAGTTATTGTCATCCCAGAGTGCTGAGTTGTGTTCTAAGAGGTTGAATGATCCGTCTAGGATCAGGACTCCCCAAGCCACTACTCCTCCTGTTCTAGATTAGGCTGTCCTCCCAGCACCACCGGCAATGGTCCTTTTCCCCGGTCTATTAATGGACTGAAGACTGATGGATTGAAGACCATCATCAAGGAGAAGAGGTTGTCTACTCATGGAGTAATAGATAGACACCCAGAGATTATGAGCTGTTTGAAGTCCCACAAGTTCCTGATATTCACTAGACCCCGTGGCCCTTACGTTCCAAATTGGATTCAGGAGTTTTACACTGCTTACGGAGCTTTAGTGACACAAGGGAAGAAGCAGGCCGCTAAATTCAAGCCGGTAGATTATGTGGTCGTTATGGGCGGAAAGGTAAAGTGTGATAGTGATGCTATCAATACAGTTCTGGAGGGTACAAAATATATTGAGGATGACTATCAATACGTGATCAAAACAAAGTCATTGGAGATGCTGAAAACGTGGTTGGCCCCTTTGATATCTGATGGCACTCCTCGGTGGTTAGAGGTAGGAACCCCAAAAGAGAAGAAGGACCTCAATGTAGCAGTGAGGTACTGGTTTGGCTTTATCAGCAGCATTGTCATGCCATACCAGAATGAGTCTATTTTACGCCATACGAAGGTAGCCTGTATTGGTTGCATTATTAATGGGCGCAGTATTAACTTGGGTATGATTGTTGGCTAGAATATGGCCATGAGGGCCAAGCAGCGCCAACCTCTCTTCTTTTCTCAATGTTGATCACTGAGTTGTACATACAGGCTCAGGTGCATCGAGATAAGAAGAAGGATATGGAAGTGATTCCCACATCTTCTACCGATATCCGACACATTGAGGTGGAGTACTTAAAGGATGAGGCGGAGAAGAAGAAGGCAGCCACGATGGATTTTTCCCCAGTTGTTGATGCTGATACATTACCTGCAGAGGCAATGTTGCCTACTCCGGCCCCTGGGCCTTTAGGCATATCTAGTGATGTCCCTTTTGTGACTCCTAGTTCTTCTACAACTCCCATACCTATTAGATCTTGTGCTACTATTGCTGCTATTTCCCGACCTCCACTCACCCAGGCTGTGATACTATAGATGGGGCTGCTAGCCCATTCTGCTGATAGACGTGCCTCCAGACTTGATGTGAGCAAGGAAAGAGGTCTACTGAGGAGGTTACGGATCTAAATGCAACTATTATTGAGATGATAAAGGACTTGGACCAATTAAAGTCCACAGTTATGTCCATGATTTTTGGGACAGTGGAGATCCCAGACATGTTAGCTGATACAAATATGCCTCCAGCTACCATCAGAGATGAGGTTTGAGTTGATGAGGTATCTGATGTAGAGTCTGAGGCTAAGACTAATGAGGAGCATCTTGGTGTCAATGAGAAGGCTACCTATGAGGGCTTCAAAGAGGTTTTGGAGGCGATGATCGATTCATCCGTGCAAATTTCATTGGCAGACATCACCATGGCTGGGTCTAGTGTTATTGATACCCCGGGCACTAATGCCTAAGATCAGAGTGTTGCATCGGGCACTGATGCCCCAATAGATTGAGCGACTGTGTAGATAGAATTTTCTCTTTACCTCCCTCTTTGTCTTTTTTATTAACTTTTTAGTGTTTTGCTGCATTTGAGGACAACTTCTGTTATTTTTGGTTGGGTGAGGTATTTCCATACCTAGCTCTTGTGATTATCATTTTTGTTTATATATTGGATTTTTGTGCTGTAAATTGTGTTTTGACACTGTTTTTGGTGGATGTTTGAGCTTATTGCTCCATGTTTTGAATGTAAATGGTTTTTTACCCTTCTAAAAAAATTTGCCACCTCTTGTTGTGTTTGATTGTGGTTGTTCTTGTGTAAATTTGAGTGTCGGTTATGATAAATACGGATGACTTGAATCGTGCTCTTAATCGAACAAAAATGAATGCGCGGCTACGATGAGGCCAAATGAAGCTGCATAGACAATATGTGGACTTTTTGCATCTCGTTGTGAGTAGCAGATTATCGAATGAGTCTCTTGTGATGAACATTGCACACTAGAAAAAGTGTGCAGTCTTGTTTTATATTGGTGCAAATGCCTTGTGTGATATGCTTACCATGAACCTTGTGTGATGACACCTAGAATTTACCCCGTTGGTCCGGTTGACTAAGTGATTCAACCTCTTGAAATGATCTTAGGTAACAATTTTGAAGAGTGAAATAATTTGACAATATACCACTTTTGTGGCCAACCTTGTGAGTGTGTGAACTTTTCTTGAAAATCCTTTTTGAGTCTTACCCTTTTCTTGGAAGAAACTTGATGCAATTGTAACCCCTCTTTATCCATTCACCCATAATCCTCATGAAGTGTGGTTTGGTTGAATAGCCAACTTAGGCCAAAAGCTTAAATTAAGGGTGTGGTGAAAAGAGAAGATATATCAAGAAGTGTGAAGAAGTCCCCCTTTATCCATGATCTTGAAAAAGATGGAACCCCTCCATAAAAAAAATAGAAAAGAAGAAAAATAAAAATGGAATGAAAAAGAAAAAAAAGAACGAAAATTTTGTGAAATAAAAGTTGTGAAAGTTGCAAAAGAAATGGGGTGTTCGGTATTCCATTGGAAGTGAATGATGGGGTGAGATTTTGAACACAAGTGAAAATGTTGAAGAAAAGGAAAGAAAGTAATGTTCATGCCACATTTCATAAGGATAGCAACCACTGAGCCTAAATGACCATAACTTTACACTCAGCCCCGTTACAAGCCTCAAAAAGACCTTTTTGATCTTGGGTGAGCTGAAGCGAATGTTTATTGGAAAATAAGGGCAAACTTATGAGTGAAGTCCTGCATGTGTTCATCTTTGTGAGTGTAAGAGTTTTATGTGATTCCAGAACTATAATGTGTTAAACAATTGTGTGTGAATATGAAATCATTCTTGTTGTAAGGGCATTTGATTACCTTTGTTGAGCTTGAACTTGCATTTGAAGCAAGTATTGTGAACTTGAGAATCTTTGATGATGGTGAGTCACAACTTGAATCTTTGAGTGCACAATTGATCCTTGCATGAGTAAGTTGAGTCTTGTCGGTGCATTCATAATTGAGTCTTGTATAGCACTGTTTGAGATATCCTTTTTGGATAGCTGAACTTGAGTTTTACTTGAGGACAAGCAAATGTCTAAGTTGGGGGTGTTGATGAGTCCTAGATTTGGACTCATTTAGGGATTTATTTATATAGATTTAGTATCCGCAAATGCTTATTTTGTGCCAATAATTGATGTAAAACCCTTGATTTCAAGGTATATGGATTGAGGAACAAACCAAGGACACTAATTTGAAAAACGGAACAAAGTGAGTTGAATGAATAAAGAAACACAAGCCTGGTGATCGCCATGTCCACTTGGCGAGTCGCCGAATGGCCATTTGACCGCTTAAAGTTCCAGTGTGCCAAGCCATGAGGGAAGAAATCAAGTTGGTGATGGAAAAGAGCAGTCGACGAATTACCAAGTAGTTTCGCGATGCAGTGCTGCATCACCCAAAGTTACAGACCTTGAGGATGCAAACTACCAAGACAGAAAGGCGATGAAAGTGACCAAACGGCGGCTCGCCGAGTGGTTTGGCGAGCCTGACTTACTTCGCCAAGTTGCTCTTCGCAGCATATTTTTGACAACTATAAATACATTTTTGAACATTTAGTTTAGTATCTAACATATCTAATAGCATAATATAGAAATTGTAGCAGATGTTCTAAAGAGAGAGACAAGTTTTCTCTAGTTTTTCTTAAGCTTTGAAGAATTGAAGTTTTTCACTTTTGAGAAATTGGAAGTGGGTCTTTGAGATTCTTTGAATTGGAACATTGTAAAGACGAAATCAATCTTACCCATTTGATGGAAACTCAATTTGGTAATGATTTTTTTCTTTTTAATATGTCTAGCTAAAACCCTAATTCTTGGGGTGTGATTATATGATTAGGGGCTGATATATTTTATGGGTATTGCTAATTGTTAGTTTAAATGCTATTTAGAAGTGACTTCAATCATTAATTGTGGTTTACTTTAAGAATGGTAGTTGCAAATGTAGTTCTACCTTTGCGTTTTTGGCATGCTCAAGAGAGTGGTTTCAAAACTAAACTTATTGATTGATGGTCAGTGTGTATTGGGTTGATATGGGTTCAGCTCGAGAGAGTGAATGGACTAAGGTGTGGGCTGTTCTTATTTTTCTTGCTTGTTGATGTTCGAGAGAAATCAACTTGATTCGGGGTAAATTGTTCGAGAGAAAGTTTATCCCCTCTTTAGCCTAGCTTACTCAGTAATATCTAGCTATTTTCTAATAGTTGCAATTACCCATTTGTCTATATTATCCTGTAATCGAATCATATCCAAGAACCCATCTCATTATTGTTATTTCATATTGATTGTCGTTGTTCGTAGTTGATAATAAAAATCAAACAACCCCAATTTGACATTCGTGTAAATCCCTTATTTGCATGATGTTTTTATTCCTATGACTGATTTGAACACGTTCATACTTTCCAATTGACTCTCAAACCCGTACCGCTCCTTGTGGGATTGGACCACAACTCATTTAGTTGAGTTATATACTGATTAGCGACCATTGATGCTTAGAATTGGATGAAGTGTCTTTGAAATGTTATTAATCAATCCATAATTGCAAAATATACCAGAAATAGTTAGAAACAGTTCAAGAAAAGTTGCAGAAAGACTCATCGAACCGATAGGCGAGTAGCCGAATCACTTTGGCTATCCAGATCGGGCTCGCCGAAAGGATTGGCCTGAAAATTTCCCAAAAGATAGATAGGTCGGCAACATGCAGGGTCTTCCGGTGAATTGCCGACACCATTCAGCGAACTCAGACTAGCCTGCCGAAAGGTACAGTATGTTTTAGGGTTAGGGGCACAGAAAGGGCGATCAAGGGAGACTTTCGACGAGTCGATGAGTCAACTCGGTGATCTCAGGGTTCTCGCAAAAATTTACAGAACCAAACTCTACCAAATCATGAAATTATTGGGGATTTAGGTGGACTTTGACAAACCGTCGAGTGGTGCGGCGAGCGCGACCCAGCTTGCCAAACTGCCCAATGTGCCAATTTTCAACCCAGCTACAAAAATCAAGCCCGCAACCCCAAAAACAAAATCAAACAACATATATTATCAATTAAGATAAGACCCATTTGACCCATGCCACTGGGGTACTCTGACTTCCTCGGATTTTGCCAAAAAAAATCATTTGACGACTTTAGCCCTTAAGAATGACGTCAAACGCTCCATCATTGGGTAAAGCACGTCATTTAGCACAATTGGGGTTACTCAGACTTCAAACGACTACACCCAACAATAATTTAACAAAACCCACAAATTTACGATCAATTTTAAAGAACGAAATACAGGTAATCAACATTTTAAGCAATTAAGGCATGAGATTTAAACTAAAATAGGCAAACTAGCATATCAAACATGATTTCAGAGAGGCCTAGCACACATCAACACCATTTATATTAATGCATTTGAATTTAAACGCTAATTAAGAGTTTGGGGTTCAAAAAACCAACCTTTATGCAAAAGTATGTATTTGTAAAGCAAGGCGTCGACGAAATCCAACTCCAAGCAGGAGATTAATGACCAAAAACCGAGAAAATGCAAGAATATCAAAAATCTAAAGTGTGGGTGTGATTATATGAAGTTAAAAACGAGGGAATAAGAAAATGTTTGAAGTTGTAAACCTTTGGCATTTTAAACTGTCCTGTTCGCAGCCCTTCGGCGATATTAGTTTTCGTCACCGAACCACTCGGCGAGGTTCCTTACTCCGCCGATTTTTACAGGACCTCCAATTAAATTTGGAGGTCCAAACGGCGGACAAAGTCGGGCTCGCCGACTAGTCCATGGGCCCGCCGAGTTTTACAGATTCCTTCTTTATATTTTCTAGAGTCGACCTGCATATTTCAAACATATTCCACTTTTTCACTTGCACAATCAACATCCGTTATTCAAAATAAAAATTAAAGCAATAAAAACTTGGGTTGCCTCCCAAGAAGCGCCTTAGTTAACGTCGTGGCACGGCACAAATACCCACTCAAACTTTGTTCTTGGGGTTTTCCATGTACTAGGCAATGCCTCTTATTGTCTTGGGTTTAAATTAGATGAAATTTGACTTACTTGGGTCTCCAACTGCTTGATAGAGATGGAATGAGAGGTCACCATCTGATTGAGAGTCGATACGTCTTCCGTCATTTCCTTCAAAACATTATCGGACCCTTTAACCTTATTGAGAATACGTGAGAGCATATCCTCAGTCTGGCCACCCTCAAAATCATTGGGCTGTTGACGCTTATGGGGAGTAACATACCTATCCTTCTCCCCATCTCTGTCCTTCCAGGTGGCATCCGATCACGCCACTCTCTATCACGGTCTGTCCAGCCCTTATCTATATTCCAACCTTGGTTACCACCTGGCCTTGGGTAGTTTGCACAATAACTTCCTCTTTAGTTGTCTAGGAAGTTCACTTCCTCATTGTACAACGCCTCAAATTTGGCCTCTTCGGAGTTTACACCACGAACACCGACAAAAATAACACTTCTTGGACCAGTACCCATGACGTTCATGACCAAGATATCTAGTTGGGTCATCATCATCGCCATGTTTTGGTCTCTCTCTTGATCTTTTTCAATCTATTCCTTCGTCAACTTTTAAGTAAAAGGAAAGACCTGATCTTCATGGGTGTACCATGCCCGGTTAATTTTGGTCATGCCATCAAGGAGCTGAGTTGCTATCACATAAGGTTGTTGCATTAAATCTCCCAGAGAAAGTTGATCAGCCACTCCCATGTTCACCGAATCAAAGCTTCTGTAAAAGTATTGCAACAAACATTTTCGGGCAATCCATGAGCTGGGCATTGCAGCACCAACTTCTTAAATCTTAGCCAAGTCTCATGGATTTGCTCACCTTCGAAACACTTGAAGCTTTGGATGTTGTACCGAAGAGTCATTATCTTCGAAAGAGGAAAGAATCACACTTGAAATGCGGTAATGAGCTCTTCCCATGAAGTGATAGAATCTCTTGGCAACTTATCCAACCACTTGTACGCTTCTCCCATTAGACAAAATGGGAATAACCTCCGTTAGACCGATTCTTGAGATATATTCTTAAAGGAGAACGATCCACAATCATCAACAAAATTCCTTAAATGCTCATGGGGATCCTCATGAGCCAGCCCACCAAACACCCCTTTCAATTGTAAGAGCTACAACATGGTGATTGTAATGTAAAACACATTGTTTCCTTCAGCAGGAGGCAAGCGAATGGCACCAACTCCACCCACTAGATTTGGGTCATTGACATTCAATTCATTAACATTATTGAGATTGTCGATGTCATCTTGGTGACCCACTTGGCTACCATTGCTTCAACAAAACAATTTCAAACAACACTCCCCGGCAACGGCCCCATTTTCATTAATAACATTGGCAAAGACAATTCATCAAATTCTAAGCGTCAACAGTCTTAAATCAGTATACAACCCAACTAAATGAGTTGGGGTCGAATTCCAAAGGGAGCGGTACCTGTTTCAGATTCGATTGGACAGTGTGAACATGGTAAAATTAGTCATACGAATAAAAATTATCGAATAAAGACATCATTCAAATTTAAGGGTGACACAAGTATCAAATGGGGATTTTTGTTTTGATTAACAACTACAAACAGTCACAAACAATACAAATTAACAATAATGAGGTGGGTTCTTGGGATGTGATCAATTATAGGGAAATATATACATATGGGTAATTGCAACTATTAGAAAATAGCTAGATATTAGTGAGTAGGCTAGGCTATAGTGGAGGTAAACTTACTCTCGAACAATTTACCCCGAATCAAGTGATTTCTCTCGAAGATCAACAAGCATGCAAAATAAGAGTAGCCCATACCTTAATCCATTCACTCTCTCGAGTTGTACCTAGGTCAACCCAATACCCACAAACAATCAATCAATAATTTTAGTTCTAAAACCTCTCTCTCGAGCAAGCCAAGAACACAAACATAAAAATGCATTCGCAAGTATAATTCTTAAATTAAACCACAATTAATGATTAAAATCACTTCTAAATAGCCTTTAAACTAATAATTAGCATTACCCATAAACTAAATTAACCCATAATCACATGATCACATCTCCAAGAATTGGGGTTTTAGCTAGACATTATAAAAAGGTAAAAAATAGTTACCAAATTAATTATCCATCAACTGGGTAAGAGTAATTTCGTCCTTACAATGCTCTAATTTGAAGAATCCCAAAGACCCACTTGCAATTTCTCAAAAGTGAATTTCTTCAATCCTTCAAAGCTAAGGAAAACTAGAGAAAATTGTCTCCCAATGTTCAAAACTTAAAAATAGATTGTTCTAAGAGTAAAACGATAAGTGATACTAAACTAAATGATCCCAAAAATGTGCTACAAAGATTCACACAACTAAGTAAGTCGGTCTCGCCGAACCACTAGCCGAACCGCCCTTTGTTCTTTTTCATCGCCCTTTTATCTTGGCACTCAGCATCCTAAAGGGTTTTAACTTTGGGCGGTGTATCTTGGCTTCGCAGAATCACGCGGCGATCCGCCGACTGCTACTTTTTATTGCTAACTTGGTTCTTTCCTTCAGGCTCACCCTTTTTCGTTCCTTCAACTTATTTTGTTCCTCTTTGCTTGTTAGTGTCCTTGCTTTGTTCCTCAATCCATATATATGAAAATCAAGGATTTAACATCAGTTATTGGCACAAATTAAGCATTTGAGGACACTAAATCTATGTAAACAAAGCCCTAAATGAGTCCAAATCTCGGATTCCTCACTGCCAACTCTGACGGTAGCTCCAACTTATAGGCTACATTGCCAATTCTCTTGCATATCTTGTAAGGATCAATATATACCGAGGACTGAGCTTCCCCTTATTGTAAAACCTCATAACCTTTCATGGGTGAAACCTTCAAATAAAGCCAATCATCCACCTCAAACTCCAAGTTTCTTCTCCTAACATCAGTATAGGATTTCTTACGCTTTTGTGTTGTTTTCAACCTTTCCTGAATAGTCTTCACTTTCTCTATAGCTTCATGAACCAAGTTGCATCCTATCAACCTAGCCTCACCAACCTCAAACCATCAAATAGGAGATCTACATCTTTTCCAATAAAGAGCCTCATAAGGAGCCATTTGGATGTTGGAGTAATAACTGATATTGTAAGCAAACTTAATGAGAGGTAAGTGATCATCCCAATTTCCCTTGAAGTCAATCACACATGCCCTCAACGTATCTTCTAAAGTCTGAATTGCACACTCTGCTTGACCATCAGTCTGAGGATGAAAAGCAGTACTAGGTTCACCTTTTAACCCAAACCCTTCTTGAAAGACTTCCAAAATTATGCGGTGAATTGCGCACCTCTATCTGAAATAATGGACACCGAAACTCCATGAATCTGATTACCTCTTGAATATATAACTTTGCATAGTTCTCTGCTAGAAAGGTAGTCTTTACCGGTTAGAAATGGGCTGATTTAGCCATTTGATCTACAATCACCCAAATTGAATCATGCTGCCTGCGAGACCGCGATAAACCAATAATGAAATGCATATTAATCATCTCCCACTTACATTCTAGAAAATCTATGTTCTAAGCCATACCATCAGGCCTCTGGTGCTCTACCTTGACTTGTTGGAAATCTGGTGACTTAGCAACGAACTTTGAAATACCCCTCTTCATACTACTCCACCTATGGACTCCTTTAGAGTCACGATACATCCTTGTTGAACTAGGATTGATAGAATATCTGGAGCTATGAGCTTCCTCCAATATCTTCTCTTGGAGTTCATCCACCTTTGGTACACACAATCTACCTTGATGCCTCAACACTCCATCTCCCCTTTGTTCAGAAGTTGTCACTTTCTGCGTATGAACATTTCCCTTCAATTCAAGCAAAACAGGGTCTTGATCTTGTTTCTCTTTCACTTCAGACACTAATGATGATTCAACCCCATTCATCACCACTACCCCTCCTTCATTAGAATCCATTAACTGGACTCCCAATGGTCCAAGTCTTTGCGCATCTTTGGATAATTCTTTCTTGCCTTCCTCAACATGGGTGGTACTAATCATAGACAATTTGTTCAAAGCATCAGCAACAACATTATCCTTACCTAGGTGATAGAGAATACTCATATCATAATCCTTGAGTAACTCCAACCACCTCCTCTGTCTTAGATTTAGCTTTTTCTAACTTAACACATACTGAAGGCTCTTGTTATCGGTGAACACATCAACATGAACACCACAAAGATAGTGATGCCGTAATTTCAAACCAAATAGTACAACATCCAACTCTAGATCATGGGTTGCATAAATCCTCTTGTGAATCTTAAGTTGTCTGGAGGCATAAGCTATAACCTTGCCATGCTGCATTAATACACAACCTAGTCCAACTCTGGGCGCATCACAATTCACAACAAAACCTAGTCCAACTCTGGGCGCATCACAATTCACAACAAAACCTTGCGTACCTTCTAGTAAGGTCAACACTAGGGTCGTAGTCAACCTAGTTTTCAATTCCTGAAAGCTTTTCTCACAAGCTTCAGACCATTGAAACTTAATTGTTTTCTGAGTCAACTTAGTCAACGCGGATAATATAGATGAGAACCCCTCAAAAAACCCATTTAATAGCCACCCAATCATAAGAAACTCCTAATGTTATTTGGGGATGTGGGTCTAGGCCAGTTTTGCACTGCCTCAATATTCTGAGTATCAACTCGAATCCCTTCAATAGAAACAACATGGCGTAAGAACGCCACTGACTCAAGAAAAAATTAACACTTAGAGAATTGAGCATACAACTCTCTATCCTTGAGAGTTTGATGAACTACTCTGAGATGACTAACATGATCCTCCTCATTCCTCCAATAAATCAGAATGTCATCAATGAAAACGATAACAAACATATCAAGATAAGGCTTAAACACTCTAATCATAAGGTCCATGAATGCTGCAAGAGCATTAGTCAAACGAAAAGACATAACTAGAAACTCGTAATGACCATAGCGGGTCCTGAAAGTTGTCTTAGTGATGTCCCTTTCTCTTACTCTCAAATGATGATAGCTAGATCTGAGGTCTATCTTAGAAAAACCAGTGCCACAATAAAGCTAACTAGAAAGATCATCAATTCTTGGAAGTGGACACTTATTCCTGAGAGTAACCTTGTTCAACTAACGGTAATCTACACAAAGAGAACCATCTTTCTTCCTCACAAATAAGACTAGAGTGCCCCATGGTGAGACACTTGGTTGAATGAAACCTTTCACAAGAAGGTCTTTAAACTGTACTTTTAACTCTTTCAACCCAGCTGGAGCCATTCTATATGGAGCAATAGAGATAGGACGAGTATCAGGATGAATATCTATACCGAAGTCTATTTCTCTCAAGAGGGACTCTAGGAAGATCATATAGAAAGACCTCTGGAAACTCACTCACAACTAGAACTAACTGAATAGGTGGTGTCGCAACACTAGAGTCATTAAATTGGACTAAGTAATAGATGCACCCCTTGGAAAGTAACTTTCTAACCTTAAGGTACGACAAAAAATGACCCTTAGGCACTGGTGAACTACTCCTCCACTCTATAACTGGCTCATTAGGAAATTCGAACTTAACTACTCAAGTTCTGGAATCAACTAAGCCATAGAAGACATAAAACCAATCCATACCTATAATAACATCAAAATCTACTATGTCTAACTCGACTAAGTCATCCATAGTGTCCTTGTGATTGATAAAAATGGTACAATCACGATGAACTCTCTCAGCTTGAATAGACTAACAACAGGTGTAGAAACACCGAAGGGCTCAAGAAGTTGCTCAGGAAGGATATCAAAATTCATAGAAACATAAGGGGTCACAAAATATAGACTCGCGCGTGGATCTAGCAATGCATATACATCATAAGTAAAGACTTTAATCATACCAGTGACAACATCTGGCAAATTATCTTGCTCTTGGCGACATGTGATATCATATAGTTAATTTGCTCCTCCACCAATCCCTGAATTAGGTCCTCTAGGTGCAGCTCTCTCTGGCGGAGCCACTGAAGAGGATTGGGCTCTATTGCCTCCATTGCCATTACTTTGCCTATTCTTAGGGCAGTCTCTCATGAAGTGACCATTCTGACCACACTTGAAGCAACCAGTGGAGCCAGCAAGACATGCTCCTAGGTGGTTCCTACCAGATTTATCACATCCAGGACTCCCATTACCTTCTTGTGCCACACTACCTTGAGACTGTGCAGGTTTAGCTTTTCAATTCTGCGAAATTTGATTCTTAAATTCACCTCTGTTCCTTGGTGTATGTGCCCTAGTAGATGAGGGAGGATGTCTATTTTGATTTTGGTGCACTGGTTGGCATTACTCTTCTGATGCCCAGACTCATTTCCTATTGTCTTAGCTAGCTATCTTGTTTCGGAACTCTTATGTATCCCTCAACTTATCTTCCTCAACCTGTTGCACATGGATCATCAACCTTGCTATGTCCATGTCCCCTATCAACATCACAACCTTACCCTATTTTCTTGATAGACGAGGTAACCAAAAAACAAATAAACTCATCCTATTCCTCACATCAACAACCATCTCCGGAGAATAACGGGAAAGTTGGGTGAACTTGATGTTGTACTCATGCATACTCATGGATTCCTGCTTAAGAGTGAGGAATTCCCTTACCTTGGCCTCTCTTAGCTCACCGGGAAAGAAACGCCCCATAAAGGCACCTTCGAACATATCCAAGCACACAATTGGTGCACCTACAACTCTACTCTTCTTCCATTGATCGTACAATTCTCTAGTAACACCCTTCAGTTGGTATGCAACTAGTTCCATTAGCTCAACATCAACAACATGCATAACTTCAAACACTTTTTCCAACTCTTCCACAAAGTATTTTGGATCCTTAGTGACACTTGAACCGATTAAATCTGGAGGATTCATCCTTAAGATCTCACGGATTCAGGATATATCAGCCACATTTTGTCAATCCCCTCTCTATTGACCTGCTTGGTTGGGCACCACATGACTCAACATCTGGATAGCATCCCGGAACTCGGCATTCGTGACCTCTCTTGGGGTTCCACTTCACGTGCATTGGGGACCCCTTGATCCTGAGGATCAACATTCCTCCTAGCAGGATAACCTTAGATAGCTCTTCGTTGAGGCATGATCTGAAAGAAATGCGCAAGCACAACTTAGAAAGAAACTTTATAGAGTTGAACTCTATCGCACAAAAAGAGTATGAAAGAAGTGAGATAGTTCCTAAATGTCGCAGCCTCCTAATTATAGATGTGGCGCGCTTCACACCAGTAAATAAGACTCTACAGACACGATTTCATAGACACCCTAGGACTCTTGAACTCTTTAATCTGATATCAAGTTTCTCACCCCCGACCGTTTACCCTAGGTGTGGCCGGAACTCGAGAACCATTGTTGGCCCCAAGCGAACCCTTAGTCTGGCTCAACTCTCAGCAGAAGACTTATTCAACATAGAATAATATCTAAAGATAAACTTTACTCAACTATCTCAAAAGTAAACTCATATTATTTTAGAAATAAAACATTCACTTAGCGAAAGAGGTAACTCAAGTCTAGGACATTAACACTTGAAAATCAAAAGACTCATTAACTACTGTCTATCTATCTATGAAACCCCTAATAACTGAGATAGATGTCGGGAAAAGACCCATGACATCCTAATAACAATACTGGAATGATAAAACATAAAAGAGGGATCCTCTGAAATAACGGAGGTTTAGAAACCAAATTTGGAACTCGTATGGATCAACGAAGCGCTGGATAATGATCTTGGTTACCTATATTTGCATTATAAAATGATGCAGGACAAATGGTATTGGTACATTGAATATACGAGCATGTAAGGGGAAATCTAAACCATGACATAAGCTTGAATTGGAACTGAAGAAACAACTTACCTCATATCAACTCAATTCAAGCTCAACTCATTTCAATATAAAAGCAATAAGAATAACGTGATATAAAGAAAAGCTTTGAAGAAACAGATATCAACTGAATGTATTGGAAAATACAATATAACTTGGTTTGATTGTAAAAATACAAAATAAACTTTGTTTTTGGAGATTCTCTAACCGACAACAATCACTATGAGCTATGCGATGATACAATGTCTCGCCCTCGCTGCCAGAACTTTCCTATACCTTTACGGGGTATAAAACTCCTCAACTAAGTGGATCAACTAAGCTATACTTAAAAAGCAATAAGGAATCATCTAAAAAGTATGGCTCTCTCTACCTACATTGGCTACATGGTTTATGAGGGTTGTGAGTTGTTTGTACTTTCCCCCATATAGGTGCTCAATACTACTTCCAAAATATAACTTAGCTCATAATCTTTTATAGAAATATTTCCACATCCTCTACCTTGAGATTATTACTCAAAAGGTTTCTCTTAAAAGAAATAGTACTCAAAACTCCGTATGAACTCTTTTGAAAATTGTTGTTTCCCCTCATTTTAAATGTAAAAACATTTACTATTGGGAATACTTAGTTCCCATATATTCATTTTGAAAAATGAAAATCAAATCTACTATTCCTCAAACTGAAGTACTCAAGTCTTAAAATAAGTTTAAAAGATTGTCAAAGAGTTCTAAAAAGACTCGAAAGCACTCTCAAGAATTTAATCTTAATTCTACCTTTAATTTGAATTATGGATTCAATGTTTTTGATTAATTCTATGAATGATCTCTTGATGTTTAGATGTAGTTTAGAGTAGCTAGAATCGATAGGAAGTAAATGTACACTTTAAAAAGATATAGACGGAGGAAATGATGGAAATAAGGTGGGGGCAGGCGACCCTGACACACTGATGGCGCGGGGCGCCAGCCCCTGAACTTCATATGTCCTTTTTTGGTGCACTGCTAGGGTGCCTCTCCAGCCCCTCTGGCACATCTGGGGCAGCCCACCCCTGCCCTCCCCCAGAACTATCCAACGAATTTTTCTTCTCATTTTCTGACCCGAACTCGTCTAGAATAGATTTTTTTTTCTCGAGTTTTCCTTAGATTCAATTACCCAATACAAGTATATGAGAATCTACTCAAAAAAAAAAAAAACTCAAACTCATACGTTTATCTGAAGAACTCATCAAACCTATCCTAATTCAAGAACGAAAGCAACACTTCAACAACGCTTATCAAGAATTCATCAAGAACTCAAATATACTCAATCATATGGATGAATTTAGAATATGTAAAACATGAAAGGCGTGTGGGTGAACGAACCCATCACTATGGAAACATACATACCTCGATTTGGCGAAAGCCCTCGACAAATCTCCTGAATCTTGACAAACGCCTTGAACTTTTCTCATTTTCTCCTATTCTTGAACTCCGCTCAAAACCCTAAGCGTATATGGGATTCTGAAAACTTAACGAAATAAGATTTGACCCCAAAATATTACCATAATTCATTTTAAGGTAATGGGGTAAGGAAAAGACCAAAATACCCCTCACTAATTCGGGTAACTTTCCTTAACTTGAAAGACTAAATTCAAACGGGCATATCTCCATCATACGAGATTGAAATTTAGCAGATTTAGTGGAGTTGGAAAGAGGATTACAAGACCTTTCATTGGATATCTTATGGGCCACCTAAATAATCATGTACTGAAAGTTATGGTCGTTTGAATATTACCTAAAACTCACAACTTAATCATAACTTGTAAAATTTCAGATTTGGCTCTTTCCAAATTAGTTCTTTCTAAATTTAGCTCATTCGAATACTAAGGTGTTACATTATTACGATTCCAAAATCGACGAACAAATATAGAAACAAAATTAGTTTATTGATTACAAGTTGATAAAATTTAATAATTTTGATTTAAAGTTTAAATATATAGTAAGATATTTATTAAATATGTAAACATTTTTAACTTAAAGATGAATAATTTTAAAAAAAAAATCATATTCAAAAACATTAAATTTTGATAATCCAAATAGAAAAATGAAGGAAATTACATATGGTACTTGTTAGTAATTTTTAAATATATAAATTTTAATTTTGATATATTAAGTTAATCTAATTGAATTAAATTTAAAAATTAGATAAATTAGATTTCGGGAAAACTCCAAGCAGCCAATGGAAGAAGATAAGGAAAGAAAAGGAAAAATTGTTTGACTCTCCAAATTCTATTAGCAACACATAAATTGGGGCAGAGTAAGTAATATATATTATTTGAAAATGGTGTGATAACTGAAAAGTACTGTAAATGACATTTAAAAGAATCTATCAGTGCCACATAAATTAGGACAAAAAGGGTAACATATTTTATTTGAAAATTATGTTAAAAATCCTCTAAATCACAATAATTAATAATTTGGAATTTACAATATCTAAAAATATGTAACGACCCGTTAGGTTGTTTTGAGCACTAGACGTCTCTCTTCCATAAAATACCCTCCTCGTAAATTTTAAATGAGAATTTTGAATTATTCATTTAACTACAATCATTTCGTTGACATGTATTTGTTAAAGGGAAAATTGTGCATAATAGTAAACATTTAATCAAAACAAATTTCCATGACCCAATTTTCGATTCATGATGGCGCCTACTATAACCCACTAGTAGGCAAACCAACCCGTATCCCAGAGCAACTAGTAATGGGATTAAGGGTAGAAAACTAAACCCAAAAACACAATACTAATAACCACAAGAATCACAAATGAAAGGGCGAAAGCAAGACAAAACTATATACAAATAAAATATCCCTCCCAGAACCTGAAAGTCACAAGTACAGAGCTACTAACAAAATGAGTACAAGTCCCAAAAATGGACCATAGAAACAAGACTGTCTCAACAAACAAAAGATAAGTCAATATATAAATAAAGAAGGAGACAGGAAAATCGAGGACGCTATGTGCTCACCTCCTAATATGACTGCAGCTGGCTCAAAATCAACGCTGATAGATGGTGCTCGGACCTGCATCACGAAAACAGATGCATAGTGAAGTATGAGTACGAAACAACAGGTTTACCCAGTAGGCATCGTAGACTGATTGAGCAAGAAAAACAAAAGTAATATGAAATGCGATAATCTAACATACTAACAGAAATAAGTAGGAGGGAACAACTAATAGGTATGCACATGAGTGTACTAACACACAAAGAGAAGGAAAGTACTAAATCCGACCGGGCTCCTATAAACCTGGTGGGTACGTGATATACCATGAATTTATGTTATTTTTTATACGTTTGACTTAGAGTTTGTGTGTGTTTTGGGACATTTTGTTATTAGAAATAATGTGTTGTGTGTAATTCTTGCAGGAAATAAGCTTTGATGCAGTTGATGAAGATACATGCTGAAAATTGCAGAAGTAGCCAACAACGGAGCCAAGCACGGACCGTAGGTCCAGTGATGGGCCGTTCATGAGGAGTCGTAGGTCCTGCTCTGCAAGTTGAGTTTCAGTACTCAAACCACAAACTTATAGGATGGACCGTAGTCCAATCCATGGACCGTAGGTGGGCAAGTGTAGGTGGAATATCAAGGAAGTCTGACCAAGTGTGGAACCACATACATATCGACTGACCGTAGGTCGACCTACGGGCCGTCCTGCACATTTGTTGTTGGGGGATCAGAGAATTGAAGTTCCATTACCTGATTTTATTTTCCAAGTGTTGGACCACGGAGGGTGACCTACGGACCGTAGGTCGGCCCATGGTCCATAGGTCGAGGTGTCAACAAAAATAACATCTGAGTAGTTTATTTTCTTATTTTGTTTCCGTTTTAGTTTGAGATTTGTTTTCTATAAATAGGAGTTTTAATCCTCGTTTTTGGGGCTTAGACATTATCTTATACTTCTAGTTTTGGTGTTTTGGGAATTATTTTGCAAACTCTTAGAAATTTAATTTTTGAAAATTGTTTTCACAATTTTCACTTTGAAATTCAATTCAATATTTTGGGTTTCATCTATTCTAACCGTAAATTCATGATTCTTCTAACCTAATTAAGAATTTTCAACTCTCAAGCATAAGTAGCTAAATCCACAACTAGGGTTTGGGGAACCATGAGCAATTAACAAAGTATGAATAATAATTAAGTAATTCTTGAATAGTTAATCCTTTCATTTAAAAGTCTTTTTAACGGGTGCACACGTTAGAACTCACCTCGTTCCTACTTGCCGAACCAACGAGGTAATGAATGAGAAAGGATTAAACAACAAAGATTTAGTGGATGCTATTTAATAGTCTAATTTCAATTGAAGTGAGGGTTAAAACTTAACTACATTGATATGATAACTAATTTGGGGTAAAGGTAAGGGTTAGGAAAGCATACATCCGTAGACGAACCAAGTTGCGTGGTGAAATTCCCTACTTCGAGGACCAATCACTTACGGATACCTAACTTAACAACTTTGAATGTAAAACACTAGGAAATGATTACTATTATTAGAATTATTGCATTAAGAGCTTGTGGGGAACACACGTACCCTAGTTTCCTTATCATATTGATACACCAAAGTCTGAATTTTGTTTACTTGTTACTTCTGTTAATTACGAAATCTCCCCTTCTTACTTTTCTCATAAATAGTTTGACTAAACAAAGATAATAGTGAGTTAAGTTTAAGTCTAAATCATATTCCTCGTGGGATCGACCCCAACCTACAAGTTGGGTTCTTTATTTGACAACGATCTCTTATACTTCTTTAGGGAAATGTAATATGAGACTATCAAATTTTGGCGCCGCTGCCAAGGAATACGACTTTTAGATTAAGGTTAACTACATTATTGAATTTTAGTAAAGTTACGTTATTGTCTTGTTTTTGTTTTCTATAAGTTCCATCTCTAGTGCATGCCAAGTACACGGTGTCAAGGCAAACCCTTGACCCCCTATGATCCTGAACTAAGAAAGACTGTGAAAAATGGCAAATCTAGGAGTACACAATAATCCAATCAGAGAGGGTCATGAAGATGAAGTTGAATTGCAGCCTCCTGGGTTTGTTGATGTGCCCTCTCAAGTTCTTAGTGGTAATCTACTCGAAAATGCAGAAAGGTTGAAAAATCCGCCAGCACCAAGGCATTGTTATAATTACAGGGTTGACTACAATACCGTTGAATCAGAAGGGCTCATTGTTCTTGCTCTTCTACCTCCAGGGCATGCATTTGTGGTGACCAACAGTCTTATGCAAATGCTTACAGTAAGAAGGTTGTTTTATGGTCTAGATTCAGAAGACCCATATGATCACATGGCTGAATTGAAAAGTGTTTGTATGAGCTGTGTGGGATGACTGGAATTGGATATGAATATTATAGGTTTGAGAGTTTTACCTCAGTCATTGACTGGTGATGCTGTAGTGTGGTTTTTTGAGCTTCCATACAATTTGATTCATACATGGGACCAATTGCATAAGGTGTTCATGGCAAAGTATTTTCCGTTGTCTAAGAAATAAATCACAAGGATAAACTGAATTATTTTGTAGGACTACCTGGTGAATCCGTAAGCAGTTCATGGGATAAGTTCACTACGTTCATCAAAAGTGTTCTGAATCACCGCATAGTTGATGAGTCACTGAAGGAGTACTTCTATAGAGGGCAGGATTACAACGGAAAGATTGTGCTAGATATTATTGCTGGAGGATCATATGGTGAGTGCACCTTTGAGGATATCGCTAAAAAAATAGAAAAGATTTCCCAAAACAATAAGGCATGAATCACTAGATAGGAATATACTGGAAAAAGTACGTTCGCGGTCCAAACTGCACCAAATCAAGCTAATGATAACATTTGGTAAGAGATGGATCAAATGAGGACAAAATTAGTCTTGGTATTGAACCATGTAAATGGAAATGTAGAAATGTTGAATGCGGTAAACTACTTAACTAGAACTCCACCACCACCAGTTGAGGAATGTTATTATGAGAAGGATGCATATTTGGTTAATGATTAGACGGGTGGTTTTCGAACTAAAGACCAAGGTTCCAACTCAGATAATTGGCGCCAAGGTCAAGGAAACCAAGGTCAAAACTATTGAAACTACAATCAAGAGGGAAACTATGTTCGGGATGGGAACTACAATCGTGATAACAACTACAACCGGAACAACTATGGCAACATGAATGAGGGAGTTGGGCCCTATGTTCCACCCGGTAATAAAGAGGCTGGTAGTAGTATGTCACGCGTTGAGGATATGATGAAAAGCATGATGAATAGGTTTGATGCAACTGATGAGAATTTGAAAGATATGTGAAATGACTTGTGTGGAATCGGTCAAAAATTTAATGCCTATATAGTGTCGATCAAGCAACTTGAGCAACAATTTAGTCAGTTGCCTACTATTGTGAACCCACATCAGCCTGGCACACTTCCTAGCAGCTCCATCAAGAATCCGAAGAATGGTGGGCATTGTATGCCAGTCACCACTCGTAGAGGTAATCAAACCATTGATCCTCCTATGTCGTTTGAGGTTGAAAGAGTGTTAGAAAAAGATAAGGAAGTGGAGTTGACCCAAAAAGTTGTTCCCAAGCCTAGACCTCCAGCTCCATTCCCAAAGAGATTGGTGAAAAAGACCAAAGAAGGAAAATTCCTCATGTTCATAACTATGTTAAAATAACTTTCCATTAATGTTCCATCGATAGAATCTTTGGAGCAAATGTCTGGGTATGCACAATTCATGAAGGACTTTGTGGCCAAAAAGAGGGTTGTCAGTTTTGATGATGAAGAAATGTTACAACTTTGCAGTGCTATTGCTAGTAGGTCACTTGTGCAGGAGAAAGGGGATCCTGGAGCCTTCACTATCCCTTTTACTATTTGGATGTTGCACTTCATGAAGGCTTTGTGTGATTTGGGTTCTAGCATTAATTTGATGCCATTGTCGATTTATAAGAAGTTGGGTTTAGGGGCTCTGAAAGCGACTGCGATGCATTTACTTATGGCTGATAGAACTGTGAAGAGGCCCATTGGAGTGTTGCATGATGTCCTTGTGAAAGTAGAGTCATTTATCTTTCCGGTGGACTTTGTGATCTTAGATTGTGAGGTTGATTTTGAGATTCCCATCATCTTAGAGGAGACCATTTCTTGCTACTGGGCATGTGTTGGTTCATAGGGAGAGAGTGCTAATGAAGTTTCTATTAAACAATGAGGAGGTACCTTTTAACATCTCTAGGTCAATGAAACAGGAAAGTGATCTTAAATTGGTAGTTGTGGCGAATCACATTATGGGGCAAGAATCAGAGGTGTCTATTGAGGAAAGGTTAGGTGATGATACGCTAGCAGCGGTGATCATGAAATTTGACAATGATAGTATTGATGAGTATGATGAACTAGTTGCCGCACTTTATAGGTTTGATTTCTATTCCAAACAAAAAAGATTCGAGTTATATATGAAGAATCGACACCTCCGCCTTCAAAACCGTCTATAGATGAGTCTTCAAAACTCAAACTCAAGGCTCTACTATCTCACTTGAGGTATGTATTCTTGAGGAAAGAGATCACGCTGCATGTGATCATTACTGCTGACTTAAGTGAAGGGAAAATAGAGGCCTTGGTATCGGTACTGAAGCGATTTAAAATGGATATTGGATTGACTATTGCGGATATTATTGGGATTCCTCCTGACATTTGTTCTTACATAATTCAACTTATGTCGGACTACAAGCCAAGTCTTGAGCACCAAACGAGACTTAAACCCCCTATGCAAGAGGTTGTGAAAAGAAGATTATTAAGCTGTAAGATGTTCGAGTCAAATACCCCATTGTCGATAATGGTTGGGTCTACCGTATTCAGTGTGTGCCAAATAAAGGAGGGATCACTATGGTTCCTAATGCCAAAAATTAGCTTGTTCCGATAAGGCCGGTGACCGGTTGGAGAGTGTGTATGGACTACCGCAAGCTTAATGCACGAAAAGAAAAAGACCACTTCCCAATGTCGTTCATGGATCAGAAGCTCGATCATCTCACTGGTAAGGGTTGGTATTATTTTCTAGATGGGTATTTGGGGTACAATCAAATCTCCATAGCTCTAGAAGGACAAGAGAAAACCACCTTCACTTGTCCTTATGGGACTTTCACCTTCAAAAGGATATCGTTTGGATTGTGTAATGCTCCAACGACTTTTGAGTAATGTATGATGTCAATATTTTCAGATATGGTAGAGGAAACGATTGAGGTATTTATGTATGATGTCTCTATGGTAGTTGACTTATATGATGGTTGTTTGATGCATCTGGACGAGGTACTAAAACGATATGAAGAGTGCAATATTGTGCTCAATAGGAAAAAGTGCCACTTCATGGTCAAAGAGGGGATAGTTCTGGGTCATCGGATTTCGTAAAAAGTTATTGAGGTTGATAGAGAAAAAGTTGAGGTAATAGAATAACTTCCACCACCCATCTTTGCCAAAGTTGTTCGGAGTTTACTTTGGCATGCAGGTTTCTACCAAAGATTCATAAAACATTTCTCGAAAATTGAACACCCTTTGTTCAAGCTACTTTAAAAAAAGTGTAAGTTTGATTTTGATGATGCTTGTCGGAGAGCATTTGAGAATTGAAAGCAAAGTTAGTCTCCACACTATCATTATTTCACCGGATAGGGGGCAACTATTTGAAGTGATATGTGATACGAGTGGGGTGGCTCTTTCTGTGGTATTGGGATAGAGGCGAGAGAAGATTCTTCATTCGATTTACTATGCCAGCAAAGCTCTGAATATGGCTCAAAATAACTATACTGTGATTGAATAAGAACTCCTTGATGTAGTTTTTATATTCGAGAAATTTTGATCCTACTTGCTTAGTACTAAGGTCATAATGCACACTGACCATTTTGGATTGATGTATTTGATGGCTATAAAGGATGCAAAACCAAGGTTGATTAGATAGGTATTGCTGCGACAAGAGTGCGATTTTGAGATTAAAGATAGAAAGGGAACAGAAAATCAAGTGGCCGACCATTTGTCCAGATTGGAGGAGGAATCTATGCTCAAATTAGGAGATGAGGTTGAGATTAATGATGCGTTCTCCGATGAACAAGTACTCGCTTCTTCTTATGACCTTATCCCTTGGTTTGCATATTTCGCTAACTACTTGGCAATCAGTTTGGTTCCATCATATTTGTCATTTCACCAAAGGAAAAAGTTTATGTCTGATGTGAAGAAGTTCTTTTAGGATGAGCCTTATTTGTTTCATGTCTGTGCTGATGTGATTATTCATTGCTATGTACCTGAGGTTGAGATAATGAGTATACTGGAGGCGTGTCATTCATCGCTGTTGGTGGGCACAATAGTGGTATTCAGACTGCTCATAAAATCTTCAAGCATTGGTATTACTGGCCTACCATCCACCAAGATGCTCATGATTTTGCCAAATCTTGCGATCGTTGCAAACGAGAAGGAGGAATTTCAAAGAAGCAAGAACTACCTATAAACTCGATATTGGTGATTGAACTATTTAATTTATGGGGTCTTGACTTCATGGGTTTGTTTGTGAGTTCGCATGGGATGAAGTATATTCTTGTTGCGGTTGACTATGTATCAAAATGGGTGGAGGCAATTGCGCTTTCAAACAATGAGGTAAAAAGTGTCACTGCATTCTTGAAGAAGAATATCTCCCAAGATTTGGTACACCTAGGGAAATTATCAGCGATGGAGGTTCTCACTTTTGTAATAAGTTGTTCAAGGCGTTGCTAGAGAAATATGGTATTCTTCACAATGTAGTCACTCCTTATCATCAGTAGTCTAATTGGCAAGTTGAGGTGTCGAATAGAGAGATAAAGAAGATCCTTGGAAAAACTGTTAACACCAAATTAATTGATTGGTCAATATGTCTTGATGATGTTATATGGGCCTATCGCACCACATTCATGAGTTCCATAGGTATGTACCCCTACCAACTTGTATATGGGAAGTCATGTCATTTCCCTGTAGAGCTAAAGCATAAAGCAATTTGGGCACTAAAGAAGTTGAATTTAGAATGGGGTGCCACATTGAGTGAAAGACTGAATAACATGAATGAAAATGATTGAAGTTTATCTATTTGGAAGCGTGTTTGATGAATTTTGTATAAAAGCATATGAAAGTTCAGCCTTGTACAAGGAGAAGATGAAGAAGTACCATGATCAGAAGATTGAAAAGTGTGAATTTGTTGCCGATGATCTGACGCTCTTATTCAACTCAAGGTTACGTTTGTTTCCTGCCAAGCTTAAGTCCAAGTGGACCAGGCCATTCAGAGTAACTCAAGTATTTTGACATGGAGCGATTGAGCTCGAGAACAAGGAGGGGACTAGGTTCAAGGTGAATGGAAAGAGGATAAAAGTCTACTTGGGAAAATCTAAGAGTGTGCATGAAGCGATAGAATCTTATTACCTTGATGAAGACTGAGTAGTCAAGGTGTGTGTGTCATGTCATGACGTTAAATCAAGCACTGCTTGGGAGGCAACCCAAGATGTACAATCTATCCAACTATAGGATTTTCTTTTCGATATAGGAGTTTTCTTACAATTTTAGATTTTTTTAGATAGGTGTTTATTATAGGTAGAATAGGGTCCAAGTCTAAAAAGTGTCCAGAAAATGTAAAAATAAAGGCCTAATGGTTGTTGAGTGTGTAGGGATGAACAAGAAAAATCTGCAGAAAATAAGTTGTTGCAGTGATCTACGGGTCTCATCGAAGGTCCGTCGGTCAATCCATGGATCATGGATGGAATCCATAGATCCCAGGTAAGTTTCTAATTTTTTTGAAGTGTCAGAGTGACCTACAGACCCCATCGACGGACCATAGGTTGACCCACGAACCGTCGATGGGGTATCGTGGGTCCAAGTTAGGGTTTCTGCCTGACCAGACCCGAACCCCATATAAATAAACCCTTCATTTTAAATTTATTCCCCACTTCAAACCCCCCTCCCCAAACCATTTTAACCTTCCATTTTCCCATTATCTCCTATTAAAAATGCCATATAAATACCAAATCACATCGCATTTCCTAGACCAAATCCCTCCTCCATTGCCATATTCACAGTCTTCTTCCTTCTGATTTTCTTCCCCAAAGCTTCCACGGTCCGGGTCCAGTGTCCATGTTGTTCTAGGAGCTTTTGGCACTTGATCACACACTCACCATCATTACTTAAATGATTTCTCCCAAACATTGAGCATTTTACTAGTTCAATTGAAGTCGAAACGATGAACTTGACCTAGGGTTGTTAAAACACTTGTAAAAATGTTGATTTTTTGTTTAGAAACACCCTTGGAATGACAGTCTGGGAATGTGTATGAATCTAAATTAAATAAATGGGTCACTAGGTCTAATCAAGGGTTTTAACTTAGGGTTTCGGTGTTTTCATTTTGTTGCAAGTTGAACACTGTGTAATCGAAACCATAAGGATGATGAACTATCAAAAAATATGTTGAAATGCATGTTCAGACTTAGTGTGATTGATTTATTGTTGAATTTGTGGGTTGACTAAAATTTGAATGTATAATACTTGCCACAACACTGATCAACGACTTCGATCCACGGGTCGTAGATCAACCTACAAACCGTAGGTCAGGGTCTGTGGAACAGTTCCACACTAAAATTGGGTTATATCTGGAGCTACGGTGTTGACTACAGTGCGTCGTTTGATCGACAGACCATTCTGCGCATCCGTGGTTCCACCATCAGAGACCCCAAAATGGGTTATTTGACCTCCGAATGGGACCCACGGGCCGTCGTTCCATCGACAGACCGTAGGTACCCACCGTGGGTCATAATTCCTGCTACAGTCTAAACTTTTTTTATTTTTCACCCGAGTCTTAATCTTGTTCTAAAATTATTTCATGGGTCTTATGGTGTTCGTTTAGTACTAACAAGTCTTCCACAGGTACAATGGCTGCGAAACAAGCTCCAACCTACGTAAGAGAGTCTAAGTTGAAATCAGTCCCCCCTTCCTGATGCCTGATAGATGAAGAGAGCGATCATGATTACATCACGAAGACCACTAGAGGCTCCCCTATTGCCCATGAACCACGAGGAACAGGGCTAGGCAGATACTTACATCCAGTGACGAGGTCACTACCCTAGTCTGAGGAAGGGGCTTTGTTTGCAAATGAGTCACAATCCGTCTCTGAGTCACATTCCGAATTCTAGTCTACGACTGATTCCTCCTCTTCCTCCGATACGCATATACCACCCAGAGCTGAGCTATTTCCCAATTCCAATTAGCCGAGCAGATGGTGTGTCGAGAGCCAGTACCAAATCTATATTGATGCCAAGGTTATTAGTGAACACTAGAAGATGGCCAAAATTATTACTAAGGAGCGTCGAGTTCTTACAGGTAGCCTCCACATCATGCCCATTATTGAGGAGCTATTCAAGAGATACAAGTGTGAGTGGATGGCATGGGGTCCGGGGAAATTTAGTGAGGAGATGGTCTAAGAGTTTTATGTTTCCTACGATGCTATTGTTCATAACTCGATCTCTAAATGGGCTAAGCCATTAGCTTAGCCTCCACTTTAGATGACTCTAGTGCGGAACTCCTCGGTTGATATTTTAGAGATCACTATCCGCTGGTTCATTTATGGTCCAGCCCATATTGTGCCGATCAATACAACAGAGTATGACTACAGAATGGGCATTATTCAGAGTGGGTCATTCCAGAGAGAGTTGATTAGAGAGAGACATTGCTTCGGTGGATGGCCTGTCACATTACATATTAGAGGGAGTGCACTGAGTGGGTGCGTAATATGATTTTCGCTATAGGAAGGCTACTCTGAGCTTCAGTGCGAAGTTCTTTTGGACTATTATGCATACCAGAATGTCCCCTACTCAGGCGGACAATGTGGTTACTTGGGACAGGGCGGTAATAATGGCAGCACTTGTGGAAGGATTGGAGGTTAATTCCGCCCAGGTTTTGATCACGGAGATTCATGAGATGGCCTTCAAGTACACCACCACTTTGCCTTTTCCTTGCCTCATATTTCATCTGTGTAGGGCTGCTGGGGTGCCTTTTGGCATTGTGATATTTTGATAGAGGCGCCACCAAGAATGTGGACATTTTCCTGATTCGAGATGGTTCCAACATAGCCGCACCGCGAAGGGAGCCATAAATTGACCAATTGCCATTCGGTGCCGACCTTTTTGTTGATGTGGAGAAGATCCAGGTTGTTGACACTTCCATTCCTCCCACCTCCACAAAAGCACAGACTCCCCCTTCAATTGCCACTAGCAAGGCCGAGAGCTCATCCCGAGCCACTCCTTCCTAACGTTCCACTATTTTTCCTCAGGCCCGAGTCAAGAAGCTCGAAACCCAAATGGCTACACTACTGTAACACATGAGGTCCTAGATGATGCTATCAGTAGAAGAATCTGAGGCTCATATGGAGTAGATGATGGAGAGAAAGATTCAGGCGATCCATAAGCACCTAAATGCCTTTTAGTTGAGGGTTCTAGAGAGGCCTTCCCTTACTGTCGATGTGACCACTTTCCAGACAGAGTTGTCTAAGCTTCGGTCTGATGTTGATGCTCTTTCAGCCCTGACCGAGACTGTTCCAGAGGTTTCCTCTATAGCTGAGGAGGATGAGATGGTGTTGACTGCCCTCTTTGGCGACATTATGCCACCACTCAATTATTCCCGTGCTGCTGGGAAGCACCACCGTTCTGACCACACATTCGATATTGAGGACACTCAATGATTGAGGAAGAAGGAGTGCCAGCAGTTTGAGGTGGCCAGAGGCAGTCCATCATTGTTGAGGCGACAATGAAGTTGTGGGCCTAAGAGATAGATGTTGGCCCTTCTGGTACGAGTAGCACTATTAATGGTGTTCCCATTGTTGGTGAGGGCGCTACTGATGGCATCCCTAGTGTTGATCTAGCGGGTTCCGAGAAATTGAAAACCACTTGCTTCTTGATGGGTCTTCGACGCATTTGCTCCACAGGTTTGCTTCACCCTATGCTTTACTTTTTATTTCCTGCATTGAGGGAAATTGCACCTTATTTTCTTAGGGGTGGGGTAAATGGATTGTGAGTGATAGGGTGAAGTCTAACCAACCCAACTCATACTCCTTTCTTGGGGTTTTCTTGCGTGTGTTCTTTTTCCACAAGGGATTGTTTACTTTCATGTTGAACCGACATGTTTAGGATTGTATGTGTAGAAGTAAGTAGAAGAATGAAAGCATGATGGCATAAAGAGCATAAAATTGATACATGTCCAACATTTTGAAATATTCTTGATCTATAGGCTCAATGAATTAAATGTGTTGGATCTTTATATGACATGATCAGGAACCAGTATGATAGTATGCCTTAAGCTAAAACTTGAACTGGGTAATTCAATAATCTGATAATGAAATAATGTGCCAAGTGTGTGTGAGAAAGTTTTGAATGTTCATGCAGTATGATCCAATCTAGAACTTGCCCCATTGATCCTGCTAAGATAATCTAGGCTAGAAGTTGCGAAATTATCACAGGCCTTTGTTCAAATAAGTCCACTCAAGCCTAAAAGTCAATCACAAGAAATAAATTATCCCTTTGATCCAAATGTATGAGCCTAATTAATACCACTTCTTTCAATACACCTAATTCACCTTCCATAAAAAGATTTTTTTTGGCAGCGATCCCTCCTTGGACATGCACACATTCACTTAGGACAAAAGCCTAAGTTGAGGGTGGCAAATTCAATAAGTTACCTTAATCTTGGCCTTGGTCCGACATCGGATATTTTGTACCTCAACTCATACAAAATACATAGGTCGAGGGTGGCTATGAAAAAAGAAACAAAAAGAAAAAGGCTATGAAAAGAGTTTTTGTAGAAGGAAAAAAAAAGAGAAAAGAAAATAAAGAAAAAGAAGTGATTGAAGTAAAAAGAAGTAGAAAGATGAATGACAAAAGTGTTGAAAGAAACTAAGAAAGATGAAGTAAAAAAAAAATAAGAAAGAGAAAAATAAGAGCGATAAAGTCAAAAGTCACATCTGTGTCGAAGAGAGCCAAGGGAAAGAGCAGAAAATACAAATATGTAAATAATTGGTTGAGAAAAGAGGTAAAGAGCCAATGTAATGTCAAGGAGGGCATAAAAGTCACTAAAAATTAACCACATGTACCCTACTTGACCTTGAGCCTACGTTACAAGCTAAGAAAGTCCTATAGTGATCCTAGTGACTAGATTGGAGACTTTATGCAATGAAAATACAGGAAAGCCTATTGTATTGAGTACAAATTATACTTGAAGTCACTTCTGAGCGTGAGTATTGAATGAATCCTTAAACTTGAAATTCATATCTATTGTGTGAAAAAGGATTTCTTTGGAAGTGAGGGCACTAGTTACATTGTTAGAGAGTTGGTACCTTGGTGATTGTGAAAAATGTATGTTGTGATGTCTATTGGTCGATCTATGTCATCTTATGATCCGCATGAGTTAGCTTGTTGAGTCTAGATGAAAAGATTTGCAATAAGTAATGGAATTTATAGAGAAAGTCATATGTGTCACGCCCTAAGTCCTATTGAGACGGACAGGCACCCGATGCCCTAAAGGCCCGAGAGAACCAACATATAACTCTTGCTTATCATACATGCAACAAATGAAGTTATAAACCTTTGATGAGTATACATAAAATACCCTGATAAAATAACAATATACATAGGCCTAAAATATATATACTTGATTGATCGTTGAGGACTTAATTACTAGAAAACAAGGCACAATCACGCCTCACTTTGGCATTGGTCTACAAAGCCTCTAAAAGATAGACACTTAGCTTATAATGGGACAGGACCCCATCATACCTCTTTACTAATATATAATCTCCAAAATATACTAGAGACTCGGCAAAGCTTTGAAGCAACGTGGAGCTCACCAAAGGTCGTTGAGTATCTTATACTTATATTGAGAGATTTTATTATCTTGAGTACCTGTACCTGTGGCATGAAAACAACATCCCCAGAAGGGACATCAGTACAAAAGAATGTACTGAATATGTGAGGCATAAAGTAACCATATGCAAAAAAAGAGTTCAATTGAAATCAGGTACAAATGCAAAATTATTCTGTATAGATAAGGATAAGAGACAACCTTTGATTATACTTGTGGAATCACATACCTTACATTCACCTCTGCTTATACTTGAGGAATCATGTACATTACATTCACCTTTGCTTATACTTGTGAAATCATGTACATTACATTCTTTGGTTATACTTGGGGAATCATGTGCATTACATTCTTGACTTTAAGTTTACTCATCTTTTCTTTATAGACTTTGTAGCATGTGACACAATGACCAGCTGATCAGTGGTAGGAGAGGATGACCCATGCTAGGTATTTTAATCCCTGGGATGCGGTCCTCATAAATATACAAATCGGGATCGACCCATGCTAGGATTTTAGCCTCTGGGATGCCACCCATAATAATATTGATTGGGATCAGCCCATGATGGTATTTTAACCCCAGAACTGCCACCCATAATTATATATATTGGGATCGGCCCATGCGAGGTATTACCACCCCTGAGCTGCCACCCATAAGCATAAGAATTAGGATCGGCCCATGCTAGGTATTTTAACCCCTAAGCTACCACCCATAATTACATAGATTCACTTTACCTTGTCTTTTTAATCTTTGAGATTGTTCTTTTGATGTTCATGTCTCTTTTTGAGATTTAGGACTATATACTAGTGATGTGGACATGTGGACAAATTAATTGAAGCAAAAAACAATAATATAGGAAGAAAATGTAACTTTGTTGTGCTACTTAGGAACTTATATGACTCGTGAACTTCATTTGAGCACAAAGAACATATGCAGGTGATCCACGAAGGTGTGTGGAATAGTCCTTACAAGTAGTAAATGATTCATTAAGATGTATAGCAGTTGAGCAAGTAATTCTTCTTACAATATGCTTCATTTAAAACACGTTTGGACATTTCGCATGGGGGCATACGATAACTTAGCACTTAGTAGAGACTATAACTTCTCAAATGTATAGGCAAGGACTATATAAGATGATATGATAGCTAAGCACATACGATATCAAATGAAAGAGTGCATAAATATCCAAACTAAAGAAGCTCGTGACAGAACCCAAATAAGAGTTGAACATTCCACGTAAGGGGACATAAAATGAACAATGGACATAATATGCATCTGACATATAAAAACCTATAACATGTATAATGTAGGATCTAATTGACTCAATGAACTAACTTTGACTTGGTGGATAACTCATGAAACTTAATGTTTAAAGTACCTCTGTCAACTAGTACGTGGAAGAATAAACACACCAATATTGGATAATTAACACGTATAGAAGTATTCTGACATATTTTGAGAACTTAGACTGTATAAGGAAGACCATTAGCTACATTGGAGATTGTACACCCTCACATTGTGTCTTTTACCATGAGGATCACTTAGAGATCTCAATTTGTTGGTACATAGAATATAGGACTTCATGCCAAAAAATATGAGATCAAATAGCCTTACATACCTTGTCTCCCGACCAATACTACGTGATACCATGAATCAACCTTTCCTTTGAGGCATTACTCTGCACTAATGGCAATTAATAGAGCAAATATTAACAACTAATAAACAAGATTGGATCACTTTGACTTACCAAAACTGTAGTCAGGCAGCAAGGTCAAAATCCCTCTACTAATGGGTTTTTGTTCACTAATTCCTTTATCACCATATTTACACCAATTTCTACCTTGTCATGAGGTCATCCGACACTACCTGGGATTTACAACATCCAAAACAGTAAATACACACATAAGGGGCAGCACGCCCACACAACCCACAATTCAAATGGTGTATCTTCATTTCTTCCCTAAAATATTTCACATGACTTTATCTTAAGGTTAGCCAATATTACAAATGATAATCTACAAAATATATTGATTACATCACAATCGGTTCAATAGGTCAAGTAATGGACCACTACGATATTATGTCGAACACATAATGGGCATAAAGCTCAACAATTCATAAATGGTGTTTCAACACCCAACGGCCTCATACTTACCATCCACCTTGTACTTCTCCAAACTTCACCACGTATAGACAGCCCCAAACCTTTCTAAAATAATCAATAAAACTTTGACTCACTGCTTCTGATCATTTTTTCATGAATTTGTAGTAAAAACACCTAGAGAAATCTCACCCAATATGATATTTATAGTGAGACAAAATTGGGCACTAACCTTACCTCAAATTAAAGAAAATTGTTCTCTTAATTTGTACGCCTTCAAGAGTTTTAAGCACCCTTCACACTTGAACAAAATGAGAAGAGACACTATCTTAATAACAAAGAAAACATGAGCAGACAACTTAGGGAAAGGTCTGCACCATATTTAAACATGAAAAACACAAAATCTCATGGGACAATCAAGCAAAACCCTAAGGTTTCTACTTACCTTGGCTGGAAATTAGGAGGGTTTCTTCAAGAACCCATGGAGTATTTTTGAGGTGGCTGTGATAATCATTAAGGGAAATAGAGAGTGCTGGAGATAAATTCATTTTATCTATGCAAGAATTAAGACATAAATGAGCCAAATACGACCTTATAATTTCTGGCACTCCACCACCTCTATCTTCTTCATTTTTGTCCACAAATTGCCAAGTAGGTGACTACTTGGCCATTTTAAAGCTGCTCAAATGCCAAACTAGGTGATGCAGCTACTTCTTCTTATCAAATCTATTTAGCTATGGCAGGTGATGCAGCTACTTACTCTTATTAAGTTGGTCAAAAAGTCTAAGTAGGTGATGCACCTACTTGTCACTTGCTAGCTTAATTTACTCAAGCAAGCCCCTCACATATTTTATCTCATTTCCCAAATTCTAACATTTTAAGTTAAACTTAACACTCAACTCTAAAATTTAAGCTTAATAACCTCCTTACTTCTCAAGTTTAAATCTTTCACCAGTACTAACTTAGTCGTATACATGTTCAAATGTACAGGGTGTTACATTATCCCCCTTTGGATCATTCGTCCTCGAATGAGTGTTGTAGCTCAAAATAATGTCCACTCTAGCATATCTGTAAAAAAAAATTCAAAATTTCCTTTGTAAATGAATATGCCTTGCACGACATTTAAACAGCTGAAGCACACTAAATAGTGAAAAATAAAAGGTAAGTCACCTCCCTGTGACATACTTTCAAGTGAAACAATTCTATATGGTATGACTTACCTTTATATTTTTTTACTTATACACTAGCTTGATGTGAAACTTTTTTGAATATGCAATCCCAAGTATGAACTACACATTTGAACTAATGACACATGGCTAAAATATGAAATTGACTGATGTTAACAAGTAATTAGGTGATCCTATTAACAAGTCAATAGATGCATGTGAACCCTATAATCAGGTAAAGAAGTTAAATGAAGTCAAAATCTCATGAAAATTTTGGAACAATATGGATTCTTCAACTTTGTAGAGGTCTTTAATTCTCAAGTGGGCATTTTAATCTCTTTGACTCCGACACATTACTCTAACGGAGACTGAATTCTTAAGTTTGAAATTTATAATATGTTAGTGAAGGATATACATTAGAACTTTCTCTAGTGACGAGTGTTCTATGACTTCAATACTACGATAACTTATAGGTCCACTAAATGTTAACACTTCATAGACTGTGAAATACTAGGTGTACGAGACATACCTTTTGAAGTAGCTCTACCTTATGTTTTTTGGTCAGTTCTCTATATGTTAAGGCCTAACACATCAAGAGCACAACTTTCTTTCTGCCCAAATCAAATGAAGCCTGTAATAGATGTACTTTGTAACACAAACTTTCCAATGCAATACTCTATCTATTCTTCCTAGCATCTTGAAAGGTCACCATGTTTTGCCATCCATCTACATGGACAAATAAACTACCCGTGTATAGTAAACAAGTAGGCTATGATCCATGTGGCATATATATGGTCTATGAAGCACATAATATGTAGACAAGTGACTTGTCGTGTTGTTGTCAGTAAAAATAACTACATGTTTGGCTTTTCTTGAACGAAGTTGATGATCAATTGATGTGCGATCTTGAAATTCACCCGTTTGTTGGTCCAATTCGGTGATTAATTTATGGGACCAACGAGGTACTTTTTTACTGATGGTACATTTGATTCATGAACTACTAATTTATAATGTCGATAACATATGAAACATCAATATATGATGCTAATAAAATATAAACAAGTGATTTGTAGCACGTAATGGTGAACGAGAACAAGGTCATATGAAATATATAACAAAAGTGAGAGCTTTATGAAGCAAATAACACCTACATGCAAGTAATCAAAAAAGAAATATGTAACAAATGGGAAAATAATCTATAATAAGGCATAGGACATGTAACATGTACAACCATATAAGCAACTATAGCCTTTGCAAACAAAGAGACATCATATAGAAAGATTTTATCAAATCTTAACTACAAGGACACTATTGCTAGTTCTAACTCATTGATGGTGTAGTTCTACTTGTGTTTCTTTACTGATCACAAAGCATATGCAATTGTTCCCATGCCATCTTCTAGTGCTGAAACAGTATTCCTAGCATCAGAACTCCCTCCTTTCTAAGTTGATAATAATCTAATGTAACTACACAGGGTGAAATTTATCTTCTGCAGAAGTAACCTTTTGATCGCACTCTCTATTTTTGTAAGTTTTTCAAAGAATATTTTTAGGTATGCCATTGCAGCTGGTTAAAATTAAAGAATCGATATTTCTTTCTTACGTCGATAATTAATAAACATCCTCTGTAATAAGGGAACAATCTATGTCAATGTTTCTTCTAATAATCACATATGTTGCCTTCTTATACCACCCCAAGAACTTTACAATTCTATAGTATTCATATATTTTTCTCCTTTATTTGATATATAACCAATTATTCTCTTGTTGGTTAATACTCTATGCCTTCATGTACTCTGAATATCTTAATAAATCATAACTTATCGTTAACCCCTCAATATTTTCTATTTAAATCCTTAATCATGTGTTCCTATATGACCAACACATAATAATGATGGGGAACGTATACTTTTATACAAAACAATGGAAATACTTATCCTCCAAGTTTTTTTTAACAACCCAATTAGTCATTTAATTTAACATGTTATATGCATATCTTCAAATTCAAGACTGACATACACTGGATGATAAAAAATATATGGGATCTATCGGCCCATTAAGAGTATCTCTTGCAAATATAATTGATATATGCATTAGCGAACTATGATAATGCCACATTTTATGTAATACAAATCCAGCTCAACCACTTCTATTTTTAACACATACATAATCCTAATAATTATATGTATATTATTGACAAAATATTGAATGTACTTCATAGGATTAGATCCTATAACCACTGAAGGAGTCATATTTAAGGAGGAGATTACAGAATCAAGAACCAATCACATTCTTTTAAAATTCTATATTAGGAAATGATGCAACCCATCTATATGACTATTTAACCATTTAGTGACCATGCTATATCACGCTCATAAAAAGTAAGATGATACAAGTGGTACTATTACAACTGTAGGTATAAGTAACGTAGAAACCTCTAAAATCCTTTCTCTAAATTTTGATAACATGAAATGTTCCTCTGAAGATTGCATCTCAAGATATACTAGCCCTTGACCACATTTGACCTTAATCGTATTAGGTGTAATCTTGATGCCATAGATCATAGTACAAGGAATATACTATTTGACTTAACTCAATCGCACGATCTAGAATATAAAACAAGATCACATTTCCAAAATGTCTAAGAAACACCTTAATTATAAATATGGAAAGTAACACATTCATAAGTAAGGCTCTACTAGACACGGCTTTTTAGACACCCTAGGATGACCTGCTCTGATACCACTTTTGCCACACCCCAAGTCCCATTGAGACGGACAATCACCCGATGCCCTAAAGGCCCGAGAAAACCAACATATAAATCTTGCTTATCATACATGCAAAAAATCAAATTATAAACCTTTAATGAGTATACGTAAAATACCCTGATAAAATACCAATATACATAGGCCCAAAATAGATATACTTGATTGGTCATTGAGGCCTTAATTACTAGAAAACAAGACATAAACACACCTCACTTTGACATTGGTCTACAAAGTCTCTAAAAGATAGACACTTAGCTTATAACAAGACAGGACCCCATCAAACCCCTTAACTAATATATAATCTCATATATATTCTAGAGACTCGGCAAAGCCTTTAAGCAACATGGAGCTCACCAAAGGTCGTGGAGTATCCTATGCTTATATTGAGAGATTTTATTATCCTGAGTACATGTACCTTTTGCATGAAAACAACATCCCCTAGAAGGGACATCAGTACAAAAGAATGTACTGAATATGTGAGGCATAAACTAACCATATGTAAAATAAGAGCTCAACTGAAATCAAGTACAAATGTACAATTATTCTGTATACATAAGGATAAGAGATAACCTTTGATTATACTTTTGGAATTGCATACCTTACATTCACCTCTGCTTATACTTGAGGAATCATGTTCATTACATTCACCTTTGCTTATACTTGAGAAATCATGTACATTACATTCTTTGGTTATACTTGGGGAATCATGTACATTACATTCTTGGCTTTAAGTTTACTAATATTTTCTTTATAGACTTTGTAGCACGTGACATAATGACCAGTTGATCAATGGTAGGAGAGGATGACCCATGCTAGGTATTTTAAACCCTGGGATACGGTCCTCATAAATATACAAATCAGGATCGACCCATGCTAGGCTCTTAGCCCCTGGGCTGCCACCCATAATAATATAGATTGGGATCGGCCCATGCTAGGTAATTTAACCCTTGAGCTGCCACCCTTAAACACAAGAATTAGGATCGGCCCATGCTAGGTATTTTAACCCCTGAGCTGCCATCCATAATTATATAGATTCACTTTACCTTGTCTTTTTAATCTTTGAGATTGTTCTTTTGATGTTCATGGCTCTTTTGAGATTTAGGACTACTAGTGATGTGGACATGTGGATAAATTAATTGAGGCCGAAAACAATAATATAGGAAGAAAATGTAACTTTGTTGTGCTACTTAGGAACTTATATGACTCGTGAACTTCATTTGGGCACAAAGAACATATACGGGTGATCCACGAAGGTGTGTGGCATAGTCCTTACAGGTAGTAAATGATTCATTAAGATGTATAGTGGTTGAGCAAGTAATTCTTCTTACAAGATGCTTTATTTAAAACACGTTTGAACATTTCGCATGGGGGCATATGATTACTTAGCACTTAGTAGAGACTATAACTTCCCAAATTTAGAGGCAAGGACTATATAAGATGATATGATAGCTAAACTCTTAGTATACAATATCAAATGAAAGAGCGCATAAACATCCAAACTAATGAAGCCCGTGACAAAACCCAAATAAGAGTTGTACATTCCACGTAAGGGGACATAAAATGAACAATGGACATAATATGCATCTGAAATATAAAAACTTGCAACATGTGTAATGTCGGATGTAATTGACTCAATGAACTTCATTTGACTTGGTGGATAACTCATGAAACTTAATGTTTAAATTACCTTTGTCAATTAGTACTTGGAAGAACAAACACACCAATATTGGATAATGAACACGTATAGGAGTAATCTGACATATTTTGAGAACTTGGACTGTATAAGGAAGACCATTACCTACATTGGAGGTTGTACACCCTCACATTGTATCTTTTACCATGAGGATCACTTAGAGATCTCAATTTGTTGGAACATAGAATATAAGACTTCATTCCAAAAAATATGAGATCAAATAGCGTTACATACCTTGTCTCCCGACCAATACTATGTGATACCATGAATCAGCCTTTCCTTTGAGGCGTTACTCTGCATTAATGGCAAGTAATACAGCAAATATTAACAACTAATAAACAAGGTTGGATCACTTTGACTTACCAAAATTGTAGTCAGGCAGCAAGCTCAAAATCCCTCTACTAATGGGTGTTCTTTTCACTAATTCCTTTATCAACATGTTTACACTATTTATGACCTTCCCATGAGGTCATCCGACACTACCTGGGATTTACAACATCCAAAATAGTAAATACACACCTAAGAGGCAGCACGCCCACACAACCCACATATCAAATGGTGTATCTTCATTTATTCCCTAAAATATTTCACATGACTTTCTCTTAATGCTAGCCAATATTACAAATGATAATCTACAAAATATATTAATTACATCATAATCAGGTCAGTACGTCAAGTAATGGACCACTACGACATTGTGTCGAACACCTAGAGGCCATAAAGGTCTACAATTTATAAATGGTGTTTCAACACCCAACGACTTCATACTTACAAACAACACTCTCACTACCATATATAAGAATAAAGCCATTCCGATTACAACTAATAAACCCAACCATCCACCCAGTACTTCTCCAAACTTCACCACATATAGACAGCCCCAAACCTTTCTAAAATAATCAATAAAACATTGACTTACTGCTTCCGATCTTGTTTTCCTTAATTTGTATTAAAAACACCTAGAAAAATATCACCCAATATGATACCTATAGTGAGACAAAATGGGGCATTAACCTTACCTTAAATTAAGGAAAATTGTTCTCTTATCTTGTACTCCTTCAAGAATTTTAATTACCCTTCACACGAACAAAATAAGAAGAGAAACTCTATAAATAACAAAGAAAACATGAGTAGACAACTTAGGGAAATGTCTGCATCATAATTAAAAATGAAAAACATGAAATGTCATGGGACAATCAAGCTAAACCATAAAGTTTCTACTTACCTTGGTTGGAAATTAGGAGGGTTTCTTCAAGAACCCATGGAGTATTTTTGAGGTGGCTGTGATAATCACTGAGGGAAAGAGAGAGTGCTGGAGATAAATTATTTTTTCTATGCAGGAATTAATACATAAATGAGCCAAATATGACCCTATAATTGCTGGCACTCCACCACCTCTATCTTCTTCATTTTTGCCCACAAATTGCCAATCGGGTGATCCACCTACTTGGCTATTTTTAAGTTGCTCAAATGTCAAACTATGTGATGCAGCTACTTCTTCTTATTAAATCTATTTGGCTATGGCAGGTGATGCAGCTACTTCTTCTTATTAAATCTATTTGGCTATGGCAGGAGATGCAGCTACTTACTCTTATTAAGTTGGTCAAAATGTCTAACTAGGTGATGCACCTACTTGTCACCTGCTAGCTTAATTTAGTCAAGCAAGTACCTCACTTAGTTTATCTCATTTTCCAAATTCTAACCTTTTAATTTAAAGTTAACACTCAACTCTAATATTTATGCTTAATAACCACTTTACTTTTCGAGTTTAAATACTTTCATCAGTATTAACTTAGTCGTATACATGTTCAAATGTACAGGGTGTTACATCATCTCCCCCTTTGGATCATTCGCTCTCGAATGAGTGGTGTAGCTCAAAATAATGTCGACTCTAGCATATCTGTAAAAAAGTTTTCACAATTTCCTTCGTAAACGAATAAGTCTTGCACGACATTTAAACAACTGAAGCATACTATATAGTCAAAAATAAAATGTTAGTCTCCTCCCTGCGACATACTTTTAGGTAAAACAATTCTATATGGTATTACTTTCCTTTATATCTTTTTACTTATACACTAGCTTGATATGGAACTTTTTTGAATATGCAATCCCAAGTATGAACTACACATTTGAACTTATGACGCATGGAGAAAATATATCAAATGGACTGATGTTAACAAGTAACTAGGTGATCCTATTAACAAGTGAATAGATGAATGTGAACCCTATAATCAGGTAAAGAAGATAAATGATGTCACAATCTTATTAAAATTTTGGAACAATATGGATTCTTCAACTTTGTAGAGTTCTTCAATTCTCAAGTGGACCTTTTTATCTCTTTGACTCTTACACAATACTCTAACGGAGACTGAATTCTTAAGTTTGAAATTTATTATATATTAGTGAAGGATAGACATTAGAGCTTTCTCTAGTGACAAGTGCTCTATGACTTCAATACTACGATAAGTTATGGGTCCACTAAATGTTAACACTTCATAGACTGTGAAATACTAGGTGTACGAGATATAACTTTTGAAGTAGTTCTACCTTATGTTTTTTGGTCAGTTCTCTATATGTTAAGGCCTAACACATCAAGAGCACAACTTCCTTTCTGCCCAAATCTAATGAAGCCTGTAATAGATGTACTTTGTAACACAATCTTGTCAATGCAATACTCTATCTATTGTTCCTCGCATCTTGAAAGGGTACCATGTTTTGCCATCCATGTACATGGACAAATAAACTACCCGGGTAGAGTAAACAAGTAGGCTATGAGCCATGTGGCATATATATGGTCTATGAAGCATATAATATGTAGACAAGTGACTTGTCGCGTTGTTGTCAGTAAAAATAACTACATGTTTGGCTTTTCTTGAACGAAGTTGATGATCAATTGATGCACGATCTTGAAATTCACCCATTTGTTGGTCCAATTCGGCGATTAATTTTTGGAACCAGCGTGGTACTTTTTAACAGATGGTACATGTGATTCATGAACTACTTATTTATAATGTCGTTAATTTATGAAACATCAATGTATAATGCTAATAAAATATGAACAAGTGATTTGTAGCACGTAATGGTGAACGAGAACAAGGTCATATGAAATATATAACAAAAGTTAAAGCTTTATGAAGCAAATAACACCTACATGCAAGTAATCCAAAAAAAATGTGTAACAAATGGGAAAATAGTCCATAATAAGGCATAGGACATGTAACATGTACAACCATATAAGCAACTAGAGCCTTGGCAAACAAAGAGACATCATATAGAAAGATTCTATCAAATCTTAAGTGCAAGGACACTATTGCTAGTTCTAACTCATTGATGGTGTAGTTCTACTTTCTGTTTCTTTATTGATCATAAACCATATGCAATTGTTCCCATGACATCTTCTAGTGCTGACACAGTATTCCTACCATCAGAACTCCCTCCTTTCTAAGTTGGTAATAATCTAACGTAAGAAACCATATTTCTTTCATACAAATGATTCAAGTGTATTTAAGGGAACTACACTAGGTGAAATTTATCTTCTACAGAAGTGACCTTTCGATCGCACTCTCTGTTGTTGTAGGTATTAATACTAAACAACAAAATTCAATGTCAATAAAATATGACTTCTATCTAATAAAAAATTTGAAAAGTTTTCAGAGAATATTTGTAGGTATGCCATTGCAGCTGGTTAAAGTTAAAGAATCGATATTTCTTTGTTTCGTCAATACTTAATGAATATCCATTGTAATAAAGGCACAATCTATGTCAATATTTCTTTTAATAATCATATATGTTGCCTTCTTATACTAACCAAGAACTTTACTATTCTATAGTATTACAATATTTGTCTCCTTTATTTCATATATAACCAATTATTCTCTTGATGGTTAATAATCTATGTGTTCATGTACTCTGAATAGCCTAATAAATCATAACTAATGGCTAACCCCTAAATGTTTTCAATCTAAATACTTAATCATGTGTTCCTATATGACCAACACGTAATAATGATGGGGAACGTATACTTTTATAAAAAACAATGGAAATACCTATCCTCTAAGCTTTTTTTAACAACCCAATGAGTCATTTAGTTTAACATGTTATATGCATATCTTAAAATTCAAGCCTGACATACACTGGATGATAAAAAAATATGGGCTCTATCGGCCCACTAAGAGTATCTCTTGCTGTCACGCCCCGAGACTACCCCCGAGACGCGGACACGGGACCTAGGACCACAAGTGATCCCAAGCTAACCCTGTTGGCATGATCATGAGCATACTAAAGATAATAAACTGATGCGGAAGCTAAATCATAAGTAAATGAAAAGATGGGGAATACCCATATACTATAACTGAGA
>JAJOOS010001692.1:0-62196 GCA_029582725.1 Solanum chiquidenum | reverse complement strand
CCAAAGTTACCCATAACCCCCCCCCCCCCCCCCACAATGTGCCTCTCTTACAAAAACATCACGCAATTAACATATATGCACACACAACTTATTTTCCTTGAAAAGGAACCCATCACGTAGAGTGAATTTCTCTAAGGGTCCCTTAAAACATGCATCATAAGTAACCCCAAAGTCTCAATCCTTAGCATACAGAGTTTTAATGTGATCAAATCCCATCAGCTTAGAAGTAAGAGTAGAAACAAGCATGTACCTTCGGGACAATGCATCAATCACAGCGTTGTTCTTACCTTGTTTGTATGAAATCATATAAGGAAATGTCTTTATGAACTCCACCCACTTGGCATGTCGTTTACTTAACTTAGCTTGGTTTTTCAAGTACCTCAATGATTCATGGTCAGTCTTTTATCACAAACTCACACGGCCATAAGTAATGTTGCCAAGTAGCCAAATCCCTTACCAAGGCATACAATTCACGATCATAAGTAGAATAATTCAATGTAGCTCCACTCAATTTCTCACTAAAATATTCAATTGGCTTAGGGACCGTTTGGTCATGCAATATGATATCATGATATGATAACATAATATGGAATTATGAGATAAAATTGAAGTTTTGTTTGGGCATGCGATATGAGATTTTTGTGTTGTATATTTTCTCATAAATATAAGAATCTCATAAGTTGTAAAACTATTAAAATAGCCTCAAATGTTTATTCAATCTTACCAAATAAACAAAAATTAATAAAATCGCATCATAAATTATTACAAAGCTATTTGTTCTCCACTTAAGCAATTGTTTCATCTAACTTTAATTCATCAAACTTTAATTCAATAAAAAAATTGAACATAAATTGGAATGTACTAGTTTTTAATATAATCCTCCCACATAGTACGGACAATTTTCTCACATTGAACTTGCATTTCTCGATCATGTGAACAAGAAGACGAACCAATATTGTTACTTTGAGTTGTAATAAATACAAAACGGTAGAAGTAATAAATTAGGTGTTGGACTAAATGAAGAGAACAATTTATTACTCAATAATCGGTTGATGTGAGTTAAAGTGACTATATGTTGGTGAGAATAATAAATTTTAAGTCGGTAAGAATAATAAATTTTAAAAAGTAATGATGTGATTATAAATTTGATTTACATATGACATAAATTGTTATTAGCTATAAATGTGGGGTTGTTTTCATAAATTATAAACTTGTGGATCAATTTTTTTATTAAATATATCTCAAATCATGATATGGAATTCCCATATCATGGTTTTTGAAGAATATGGAATCACATCTCATGATATGGAATCATGAGATGGAATCATCGTAAAATCACATGTCCAAACGCTGATTTCATCTCACGATTCCATATCATGATATGGTATCGCATAGCCAAACGCCTACTTAGAATCTTGTATTAGAACAGTTCGTATGCCCTTTCCACTAGCATCACATTCAACTTCAAAAGATTTAACAAAATCAGGTAATTGTAACAAAGGAGCAGAACACAACTTATTTTTCAAGACATTAATGCATGCTCTTGTTCTTTTCCAATTAAATACCTTATCCTTTTTAATGACTTTCGTTAATGGTGCATCAATTGTACTAAAATCCTTCACAAATCTCCTATAAAAACTAGTAAGTCCATGAAAACTCCTCACTTAGGTTACACTCTTAGGAATATGCCATTTTTTATTGCTTTAATTTTATCTTCATCAACTTCAACACCATTCGAGCTAACAACAAAACCAAGACAGATTACTTTATTAACACAAAATGTGCACTGGCTAGATTAGAATACAATTGTTGCTCCCTAAGCACATCAAAAACTAAACTCAAGTGTTCCTTCTTCAAGAGATGTAGAAAAAATAAGAATATCATCCAAATACACCACCACAAACTTGCCATGAAAATCTATAAAGATATGGTTCATTAGCCTTATGAAAGTACTAGGTGCATTAGTTAAGCCAAACGGCATTACCAACCACTCATACAATACATACTTAGTTTTGAAAACCGTTTTCCACTCATCTCCAGGATTCATTCGTATTTGGTGGTATCCACTTTTTAAGTCAATTTTTTAAAATATTTTAGAGCCATACAATTGGTCAAGCATATCATCTAGGCGGGGGATAGGATGTCAATAATTTACCATTATTTTGTTGATGGCACGACAAGCCACACACATCCTCCAAGTTTCATTTTTTTCGTACCAAGAGCACATGGACAGAACATAGACTCATGATTTCACTCACAAACTCCTTTTCAAGCAATTCCTCTACTTGCCTTTGTTGTTCTCTTGTTTCATCTGGATTGCTTGTATAAGAGGGCCTATTCGGAAGTTGAGATCTAGGAACAAAGTCAATTTGATGTTCTATTCCTCTGAAAGGAGGTAATCCCTTAGGGATATGTAGAGGAAATACATCGTCAAAATCCTGCAAAAGAGTTGATACAACACTAGGCAAAAAAGGAGTTAAATAATTAGTGTTAATCACAACTTCCCTATAAGTGAGAAGAACAATGGGCAACCCCTCTTTTTTTGCAAGTAAACACTCTTTGGCTTTTACAAGACTCACTATTTTTTCACCCTTAGCCTCTTTCCTCTCACCAATTCTCTCTTTTTTATCACTCATTCCCACCTTTTATTTTTCCTCATTGTTGCTCTCCCACTTCTCACTCCTCCCTTGAATTTTTTCCTCTCTCTCAATTTTTTGACTCTTTTTTTTTATCCCTCCCCATGTTTTCCCATTGTTTCTTTTAGTCGTTGTTGGTCTTCATACACTTGAGAATGAGTTAATGGTGCAAGAATATACTTTTTCTCCTTATGTTCAAGAGAGTACTTATTCCTCCTCCCATCATGGGAAACATATCTATCATATTGCCAGGGTTAGGCCAACAAAAATATGACAAACTTGCATTGGCACAACATCACAAAGAACTTCATCAGAATACTCTCCAATAGAAAAGGAAATCAAGCATTGTTTACTTACCTTAAGCTCCCCATTTTCATTCAACCATTGAAGCTTGTAATTGGCCTTACGTTTCGTGCATGGAATGCCCAATTTCTTCACCACATATGTATTCACCATATTAGCACAACTATCATTATAAATTATCATAGAGAAAATTCTACCCTTTATTCCACATCATGTATGAAAACTATTCTCTCTTTGTGCCTCATCAAACTCTCCTATATTAATATTCATAAGACGCCTAACTACCCCCCGATAATTGTCCCTCGTTATGAGTACACACATCTCTCTCGTCCTCACCCCTAACACATTCTTCTTCTTCTTTCCCCACACTTTTTTCACTCTTATATTCCCAATTATTCTTAATTAATAAAACTCCTTTATTTGGACATTCAAACGCCTTATGTCCCCTCCCTTGACACTTGTGACATTGTATAGCACTAGAAGGGGTAGAAGGAGTAGATTTTTTTGTGTTAAAAGTCTTACCTCCATCTTTGGCCTCCCATTTACCTTTTACCCTATCATCTTGTGATTTAGGCATTGATTTCTCCTCATGTGTTGGCCATTGTTTCCTTGTAGTTTTAGTAGATCGATTCTTCCATGAACTAGCTTGTTGCTTCCTTTTATTTTGTTTTTCTACTTTTACAGCCAACTAAACAAATTCATCTAAATTCACATATTGTTGCAATTCTACTACATCAACTATTTCTCCATTTAAACCATTAAGAAATATTGCCATAGTTTCCTCCTCGTCCTCATTACAATTAGCTTGGATCATAGCCCTATCCATAGCCTTGAAATAATCATCCCCATAAATAGAACCTTGCTTCAGAATTTGAAGGCGTTTTTGCAGATCTCTTTGGAAGTGTGATGGGACAAAATGTTTTTATCATAACCCTCTTCATCTCGTCCCATGTCGCAACGGGTACTTATACATTGTCTATTATGTCTCTACAGAACTTCTTCCACTAACTAGCAGTATAGTCAAAAAATTCAACAACAACAAGTTTAACCTTCTTACCTTCAGAGTAGTTATGCCAATCAAAGATGGCCTCCACTTTCCTCTCTCAATCAAGGTAAAAGTCTGAATTTCTTGTCCCTTGAAAGTAGGAATCTTCATCTTAATGCTACTAAGATTGTCATCCTCAGCCCTAACTCATGGCGTCCTCCTTTAGTTTCTCTGTTGGTACGCTTCTTGAAATTCGTCTTCATAATCACCAAATTGATCCTCAGTTTACTAGACTTGAGGAGCTCAGAAAGCTTGTCTTTTAACTTGAGGGATCGGGTTTTGATGGATTCTCCTCACATCGGTCATGTCCACTGGATTATATGGATTTTGTGCAATCTCTAACACATTAAGTCAAGCAGTAATCATTTTGAGCGCCTTCATTAATTCATCATTTTGAGTCCCAGTTTCACCATCCTTTCCTCTATTGGCTTTTCTTTTCTCTCTACTGATCTCACACTCTCTTTCCTTTTTCCACTCAAATTACAACCTTTGGCAGGTTCCTTAAGAATTTATTATAAATTCTACTATTAACAATCCTTTTAGAAGTAAAATGTAGAATGAAAAATAATTTATCAATTCCTAAATATATTGGGATTGATGAGACAAGAAAGAAGACCACTTTGTAAAACAAAACAGAAAAGAAAAAAAAAAACTTTAAATTTCTCTTCTTGATTTTCCTTTTTGAAGAAAAATATCAAGAATCAAAACAAATATGGAGTTTTTTGAAATAAGTGATTGTATTTTCTTCCCTTTTTTTTTGGGAAATTTTTGTGTTTTTTTTTTGGTAACTTTTTTTTTGCTTAACTTTTAAGCAACTAATTATTATTTTTTCGGTGAACTTTTAAGCAACTAGAAAAGATTTATTTTTTTTAACTCTCAAGATTATCAAGTACGGAACCTTGATAGAACCGCTCTAATACCACTTCATAAGAATTGGATTACTAGAATAAACAAAAAAATAATGTGGAAGCGAAATTATAAAGACTCAAGACAGAAATTGAAAGTAATGCGAAATTCTAGAATAAAATCCCCAATTTCAAAATAAAGTACTAAGAACCCTAATTGATCTTAGTATTCAAAAGTAGCAGATTAAGACTAATTATGATACTAAAAGAGTCAATTCAAGAACTTAGATCACAAGTGATCTAGACCCCTATTACAAAGAAACTAGAGACAATTATTAGTATAAGACTAATTACCTTCTTTACTTTACGAATAAGAACCAAAGATATCAACTTAAAGAATTAATCTCACCTCTTAAGAATCGTTCTTATAAGGCTGTAAGATAAACTCCAAGTTGCCACACACAAATGTGTAAATAAGAGAAACTATCAATTAATAATAATGTTGTCTGTCAAAATAATAAAATCAAACCCCTATATATAGGGAAAACATATCCCAAATAGAATGGGATTTAAATCCTACTTTTATGAAACTTTAAACTAGGAAAACTTTTAAACCAGAAAACTTTTAAACTAGGAAAATTTAAACTAGGAAAACTTTAAACTAGGAAACTTTTTAAACTAGGAAACTTTAAAATAACGATTTTTCAACTAGGAAACTTTGACTAAACTTTGAATTTAATCATTCAGCATTTTGGGCTCCTTTGTTGGGCTTTGTGTGGCCCAATCTTCTTCCATTTGGGCTTGGACTTAAACCATAAAATATGTGTAGCACCTATTCCACTCTTCTCCATAATTCTTGGACTCATTCTTGGGCTTTTCTTCCATGATAAGCATCTTCTTGATTTCCCATTGAAGCCCAACGACCTTAGCTTGTAACTCCTTATCTTGAGACCTTGAAGGTCTTACTAGGGCTTCTATAGCCTCAATTGTGTCCATGGAGCTATCACATGTCCTCGGGAAGATCTCACTGCATCTCAAGCCTCTGTGTTCATCTGACAGGCAAGAAGTTGCTACTCCTAGATCCAATGGTATTAAAGGCAATTTGGCTGAAATATGAAGGTATGATATCCTTATGGAACAATTTATAAGAGTTATATTCTGCTTGTGTATAGAGCGTTCAAAATGGGTTTGGTTTGTTGGTGATATTTTGCACATTAGTTAGATTTAGTTATAACTTTATATGTTCTCTTAATCTTGTCATTTTCTCAGTTTGGTTTCTGTTTTTGATTTTGATATCTTGTATTGCCTCCTTCATTGAGTGATCGCTTGCATAAACCTCTTCATGTAAATTTGTTGACTAGTAAGAGTATATAAATATTTTTTCCTATTCACTAGCTTTCTATCTTTCGAATGGCATACCTTGGTATAGCCAAGTTAGTCCAAACATGGAAAGTGAAACCAGAAGTTTACTTCTACTTATAGTTTCTGGTTGCACAGGTGGATGGATCATGTATGTCTCAAAATAGCACTATTTTTCATGAACCAATTGCATGGGAAAAAAATACTTCTCATAGCCCGAAGAGGGTGTGTATGCACATTTATTGTACATAAGTTTTATAGGAGTGTTCGACTAATGAACATTTCTTTTTAGCCGAGGGTCTAGTTATGCTGTTGTTTTTGTATTTGGCTAGTGCAAGGAAGAAATTATCCGAATTAATTAAGGTAGGCCTTTTTACATTAAGACAAATTACTGTGAAGAGGTTTCTAAAATATATGTTTTTTTCTAACCTAAGTAGGATTCTTTAATGAAGAAAATTCATTATTTGCAAACCACCATTAACCTTATATTTACTGAAATAAAACCTTTGGATAGAAATAAGGAACCCAACAAAAGGAAGATATCCTAAAAAGGAAGGGGATCCTGTACAAAATACATTAGATGATTTAATCATGGTTTTTTTTCATCTCAAAATAGGGTAAGGAAGAAACGAAAAACAAAAGGAAAATATTAGAAAATAATTCATTCATCTATTTAAACCTCAAAGAAAAAATTACTCACTAGATTCTCTTCTAGTTCAAAAGAAAAGGAAAGCAGAAAATAAATTTCTCGTTCGCATTCATCACTTTATTTGTTTGACAAACCAAACAAATATGAACTAAATTTAGCTTTCAACTTTTCCTTCCTATTACTCCCTTTTTTTCACCCATAAAACTGATGTCTTTGACCAGTTTGAGCACACCTCAACTATTTACCTACAAACTCCAATTAAGGCACTTAGCTATTTTTACCGCTAGACCACAACCTTGAGAGCTATGTTCCTCGGACTCTTCAGAAATGTCAATGAGTGAGTGTCGAATTGGCCAAAAGTAGTGTATTTTTGGAGAATCCAACACGGGTGCGACATCAAAAGTGAAGAGTCTGCGCAACTAAGCTTTAGAGTTCTCTCCTTTCCAAGAGAAAAGAAGAAACAACAAGAATACATCTACCAAACTAAAGCATTTTTCAATCGATGCTAAAATGAGAGAGCCATCAAATTATTAAGGGGGATAACTCCAAACTAAAAAAACAAATTTTTAGGCAAGCTCTTTTGAGGTTGCCTAATGAGGTTCTAGGTAATCTTGGATTGAGAGGTTCAATTGGGGAAAACAAAGTTGGGTAGATGACTGGCAACAATTTTTTTATTTTTTTATATATTCAAATTATCATTTTTCTAATTTTGAGGGAAAACATTTATCAAGGAAACAATTCAAAACAATTATAGGAAAAATAAATTATTAAAGTTCATGACAATATTAGGAAAAACATAACATAGCATTCTGAAAGAAAGGAACAATAACAACAAAGTTGCAAACAATATGTTCAGAATATCCAGTAGTTCACAAGAAACCATACCTTGTACACTTCTGCTTCCACACTACATGTTTGGACTAACTTGGCATGTAATATATATATGCTCTTACTACCCAGAAAATTCACATGAAGAATGGTTTATGCAAGCAATCACTTGATTATCTTACTCTTGAAGTCTGTCAAGAAAATTCACATGAACAACTTACAAAAATGATTAATCTGCTTAATCAACGGATATCTAATTATCCATGGAAAAAATCTAGAAAACTAAAATACCACACGAAATAGCTTGTTTTTGTGTGGCTATTAGCCAAAGAAGCATCCCTTACAAGACAACTAAATGAGAACCTTTTTCTCATTAAGTTGTCTTGTAAGGGATGCTTCTTTGGCTAATAGCCACACAAAAACAAGCTATTTCGTGTGGTATTTTAGTTTTCTAGATTTTTTTCATTGATATTTAGCTATCCGTTGATTAGGCAGATTAATCATTTTTGTAAGTTGTTCATGTGAATTTTCTTGACAGACTTGAAGAGTAAGATAATCGAGTGATTGCTTGCATAAACCGTTCTTCATGTGAATTTTATGGGTATTAAGAGCATGTATATATTACATGCCAAGTTAGTCAAAACATGTAGTGTGGAAGTAGAAGTATACAAGTTATGGTTTCTTGTGAACTACTGGATATTCTGAACATATTGTTTGCAACTTTGTTGTTATTGTTCCTTTCTTTCAGAATGCTATGTAATATTTTCCCTAATATTTTCATTAACTTTAATAATTTATTTTTCTTATAATTGTTTTGAATTGTTTCCTTGATAAAAAATTTCCCTCAACATTAGAAAAATGATAATTTGAAGATATAAAAAAATTAAAAAATCGTTGCCAGTCATCTACCCAACTATGTCTTCCCCAATTGAACTTCTCAATCCAAGATTACCTTGAACCTCAGTAGGCAAATTCCTTCGACACCATCCCTAGATACACCCCTTTCCCATATAATCCTTCATTCCTTTTATTTAGCATCATACCATCATCATCAATATCATCGTTGTTCTTATCTTTGACAAAGATGCATCACTTAAACAAAAAATCAGATGAGTTCACTGCTAAAGATTTTCATTAGAGTAGAAGAGAATTTCATAAAAAATAAAAATCAAATTGCGTCAAAAAAAATTCCGACGAAAAAATCATTTTTCCGACAAGACTAATACAATTTGAAATTATTTCTTCAAATTGTTAAGAAATTCAAACCCTAAAAATCTCAAAACATAGAAGACGAAAAAAAATCAAAAAATTGTTGGGTTTGAAAGTGATTAGGGCGTCATGCAAATGCTTACAATTGCAATCAAGACGGTGATAAATTAGATGACAAATAAAGTTATAGTAAAACATATTATTATTAATAGTGTTTCGCCAAACGACCTACATATGATAAAATGAATATGAAAAAAAATAATAAACATGTTGAGAGAAAATTTCCTCATATACAAAACTCTCTAAACGACTACACTGTGGATGTTATTGTTTTCTTGATATGAGAAGATGGATTCTTCAATTCATATATCTCCAAACTTTTCTTCTAAGGAAAGAATAAACAAAATATGGAAGAAAAATATATTTCCTTTCGTGAAAATTAAAAACACTTATGGCAATATTTTGTCTTTTGGAAAAAATAAACTTCAAATAAGGTAAGAAAATCAGGGCAAAACCCTAACAAGTCACCCATTTTGACTGAATTTTCTTGATAAAACTTGATCCGCCTTCTTCATATGTTTGATAATTTTGTTCTTCAAAAAATATTAATGTATCACTGCTGCTTACCATGATTTAAAAATTAATATGGGCTAAAATTTGGAGCCCTGTGTTAAAAGTTATGAGCAGGATTGAAAGTGAAGCTCATGCGTTAAAAGTTATATGCATGAGTTGAAAGGGGAAATCATGCGTTAAAAGTAAGATGCATGAGTTAAAAGTAAGATGCATGAATTAAAAGTGGAGTCTGATCATTAAAAGTTTGCTGGGTTGAAAGTTGATTTTGTTTTTAAGGATATAGCAGCGGGATTGTTGAATATATATTTGAAATTTTTCTCCACATGAAGTAGCACAAAAATTTTCATTATCATCACGTTGATTGCAAATTAATTTAAAACCACTTGAATCTGTCTTCAATCTTGTTCAACCATTGGATCATTGGACCATGTGATCTGATACTACTTGTTGGGTATGAAAGTGATTAGGGCGTCATGCAGAAGCTTACAATTGAAATCAAAACGGTGATAAATTAGATGATGCATAAAGTTATACTAAAACATAATATTAGTAATATGGTTTGACCAAATGACCTACATATGATAATACTAATATGAAGAAAAAAACATAAACATATTGGGAGAAAATCTCTCCATAAACAAAACTCTCGAAATGACTACATTGTGGATGCTATTGTTTTCTTGATATGAGAAGATAAATCTTCAATTTATAGATCTCCAAACATTTCTTCTAAGGAAAGAGTAAACCAAATATGGAATAAAATTATATTTCTTTCATAAAACAGAAAAACATTTATGGTGATGTTTTGTCTTTTGTTTTAGGAAAAAATAAACTTCAAATAAGGTAAGAAAATCAGGACAAAACCTTAACAAACCTCCCTTTTTGGCTGGAATTTCTTGACAAAACTTGATCCGCCTTCTTCATATGCTTGATAATCTTGCTCTTCACAAAATCTTCATGTATCACACTGCTTACCATGATTTAAAAATTTATATGGGCTAAAAATTAGAGTCATGTGTTAAAAGTAATGATCAGGGTTGAATGTGGAGTTCATGCATTAAAAATAATATGCACGAGTTGAAAGTGAAGCTCATGCGTTAAAAGTAAGATGCATGAGTTAAAAGTGGAGCCCGAACATTAAAATTTTGCTGGGGTTGAAGGTTGATTTTGTTTTTAAGGATAGAGCAGCAAATTTGTTGAAAATATATTTAAAAAATTTCTGCAAATGTAGTAGCACAAAAATCTTTATTATCATCACATTGATTGTAAATTGATTTGAAACCACTTGAACATGTCTTCAATCTTGTTCAATCATTGGATCATTGAATCATGTGCTCTGATACCACTTATTGGATTCGAAAGTGATTAGGGCGTCACGCGAAAGCTTACAATTGCAACCAAGACGGTGATAGATAAGATGACAAGAAAAATTATACTAAAACATAGTATTATTAATATGGTTTGGCCAAACGACCTACATATGATAAAACTAATATGAAAAAAAACATAAACATGTTGGGAGAAAACCTCCTCATAAACAAAACTCTCTAAATGACTACACTGTGGATGTTATTATTTTCTTGCTATGAAAAGATGACTCATTTGTTGCTATAGATTCCTCAAATATTGCAACATATCAGCTATCTATAGCAACATTTGATTATGTTATGGATTGATAGAGTTAAAAAGGAATTGGTTGGAGCAACATAACATCACATACTATGTAGTTGCTCTCAATATAAGATAACATAACATAATAGATAAAATAAAACATTGTCATTAATTTAAAACACATTGTCAAGGCTCTAAGATCCTAGATACTATCCTAGCATCCCAATTCCATTGTATTCGACCAATTGTATTGTCACATAACGTGGTGTCGGGAGGTTGAATTGTTGTGTTGGTAATAAAATGGTCAATAAATGCAAGCGAATATGACCGGCACGTGACATTGACATTATTTTTACCATGGTTTCTAATCGACCTTCAAATTTCCATGGTTCATTGAGGAACTTATCTGGAAAATGCTTCATTATTCCACTTTGCCTCAACAAGCTTGGCATCAACTCAAACACAGGTTGTATGAATGTCAAAAACATGGCATGTTCCATACTCATCAGGTTGCAACCATAAACATTCATGCGACCCTCGTGCAAAAGGATCTCAAGAGTCACAAAATGAGTTTTGCTCATGTTCATGACTGCCAAAATCTTTTTTGCACCAATCCAATCTATGCCTCCAGCATATGGTCTAATGTCCCTGACGTAGTCAATCAAATCGGCATTCCATACAAACTCATTAATTAACTGTCTAAAGCTTCTGCCACCTATTGTTGTTTCCTCCTCCCTGATACTGTCATACCTTTGTTTGAAGTTGGTATAGAAGTTGAGATCCATGATGCTATCCGTGAAATCGTAGTACTCAGGGTATCTTAAATGCCTCTCCCGCATGAGGCTAAAAATTTCATCAATATACTGAAATAACAATTAATATTAAAGAGTAAATAAGAGTAATGATTGAAAAGATAAAACAAACAAACATTATAAATTGAAGAAGGTTAGTTGAGAAAAGTTACCCAGTCTTCCCACCAAATATTCATGCTTGTCATGGCCCTGAAATCATTTTAACTAAAATAATGCATGTCGTATTGTGCACACAGTTCCTTTACTTTCATCAGTTCCAATAGTTTGGTCTTTTTAGCTACAGGCACTAACTTATAAATATTCACTTGCTTGAGTTCCAGCTTTTCTCCTACTGCCATTGGAAATTCTCCAAATATTTTCTTCTTCAAATTCTTTATTGCCTTGATAAAGGATTTTTTTCTCCACTTGGCATGTGGAGTATTAGGATCCCCAACCTTGTTTGATGGAGTGACCCTGACCCCCCTCTTGTATTTAAATTCATTAACAATCTCACTCAATGTTTGAAGATATATGATAGAATCGTCATCATGTTTCTTGCACTTATCACATAGAAATCTAGAGCATCGACTACAAGAGGTAGCCCCAACACTTTATCCACCAAAACCAACATCAGCACCAACACAAATTCGACCACCAACACCAACACCAATATTAACACCAGCCCTTACAGCTGCATCAATCATATCCTCGGTAGAAACAACTAACTGATCATCAACTCTTGCTCTTTTGATGGTTGTTGCTTCAGTCAATTCCCTTTAACTATATCCATTATAAGATCAAATAAAGTTTCAACCAACCCTAGAATAATCAGAGATGACATTTGCAATTTCTTTTATGTTGGGACAAGCCATGAATGCACAATCTAAAATTATAAAAATGAGTAATATGTAGGAATATTTGGATCAGATATTGTACCAGATGTGTCATATGTTGCTACAGATTAGTGATATGTTTTAATATATAGGTATCTATAGCAACATTTGTGTCGCATGTTGAACAGAGGGATCATATGTAGCAACATATGAATCATCTATAGCAACATTTGGATAACATGTTTTTACAAATGGGTAATATGTTGCTACGGATGGGTGATATGTTGCAACATATGGGGCATCTGCAACAACAAATGACTCATCTGTAGCAACATATGCCTCATCTATAACAATATTTGACACATATGACAATTTGAAATTTATAATATAACAACTTACTGCATCATCACGAGGGTTAAAAAGATCTCAAGGATTTTTGACATTTTTTGCTGTCAACCATCTCAATATCCTTGGAGATGAAATCTCTTCTTTTGTAGTTACTTGATGCCTCAAATGAGGAATGGCTTCAAACGCCCAAGCCTATAAAAAAGGAAAACATATCACAAATCAAATGTTAAATTATTCAATAAAATATAAAAAAAAATTAAGAACATTTATGTTTACCATGAAAGCCCATGGAAAACAAAATAAGTTATTGGTCTCTGGAGATAAAGGAGCCAACAAGTATTTGATAGTCATTTTGTAGTTGTCATGACCCCAAGGAAAGTTGTTGAAAGCCTCAATATCCTCGGATAAGTTTACATAATTAAGGGGTATGTTGATGTTAACATCTTTTGACATAAGTACATTATGTACAAACCAAGGTAAGCACAATGACTACTTGTGCTTCTTTGATGTATCCTTGTCATTCAACAAAGCTACCAATTTGGGGTTTTTGAAGCTTGGGCCAACAAGGGACACCAAGTCCCGCTCCTCAGTTGACTATTCCTTACTTGTTTGTGCTTCACCTCCTTTTTTTCGTCTCCGTGGTTATTTTTTGGCTGTGAAAACAGGGATTAACTCAGAAGGAGAATGTCAAACTCTTTTTTGCCAAAGAAGAGTGGCATGCCACAATAATTAATAAACACCTCATCTTTCTTTTCATTATTCTAAAAAATGAAACCTTCTTTTCAGAAGTTCATAGACAATAGTCAGTTGAAAATGTTCATTATTATTCATTGGCAAATCAAGATATTGACCAAACCAACTATTCCTAAAAATATCTTCCAAATCATTCTCCCGGAATATGGTCCCAAAGTAGTCGAGAGATTTTCCAATGGTTGCCCTTATAATGCTATCACCAGTAGCATTAGGCTGGAAATGCATAGGGAAAGTGTGTGCATTGACAATTTTGATCCCATCATCCTCAACTTCATTTTTTTTTCTTCTTCCTCAACTTTTTTATTTTTTCCTTTATCTTCCTCAACACAATTTTTCCTTCTTCTTCCTCAACTTCTTTTTTTTCTCTTCTTCTTTCTCAACTTTTATTTTTCTTCTTCTCTTCTTTCTTCATCATCAACTTCATATTTTTCTTCTTCTTTTTCTTCATCATCATCAACTTCATTTTTATCTTTTCTATCATCATCATCCTCATTTTTTTTCTTGTTCTTCTTACTCTACGACAACTTCATGGAGAATTGCAAGATCTTTTTGAGAAAATTCTGGTTCTACTTGAGAAGAAGAAACTCCTAACTCTACTTGAGAAGAAGAAACTTCTTTAGATTCAAGTTCTTCTAAAAGAGTGGAACTGGAATTTTCATTCTTCATCCTACAGGTTTTAGTCCTAGGCCTCTTGTGGATCTTTATGTCAGTTGTTTCAGTTGTTAATACATTTTTCTTTTGACTGGAGGCATTATATTTGTATCTGCAACCACAAAATTAAATATTTCTTAACAAAATTAACAACCAAACACAAAAACACAACAACACAACACAGAACAACACAAACAACAACACATTACCCCTCAGAAAACCCCAAATACGATTCAATACCACACATGAACCAACCAACAAACCACAAAACCCTCCCTAAACCCTAGCCAACCAACTACAAATTGAAACTTTTTGAAACCAGATAATATTTTAAAAGGAATAACAATCAAACCAACCATCCTACAAACAAATAAGCGATAAACCACTAAAAATATCATGATTTGTATCAGTAAGTGTTTCAAAATCCTAATTAAATTTTACTTGAGAAGATATCGACGATAAATTAGGAATGGTGAGGGAAACAATGACTTTTTGTAGAAAATATCGCAACAGATTACACTGATGTTATAGAAATTATCGCAACAACAACTGGATCTGTGAAGAAGAAGAATGGAGAAACAAGAGAGATGAAAGGAAAGAAAACGTAAATTAAATTTGGAATATGAAACGACCTTTTTATAGTGGAGAGAGGGAAAAGGACGATTGTTTTCAACCTTTTTAATTTTTTTTGAATTTTGACAATATAATGTTGCAACATATGGCAATTAAAAGTGACATATGTTGCCACATATTTCCTTTCTATTGGGGCACATGCAGATAATTCTGTGAGTTTTTTACAATCGAGGTTATATATCTTGCCACATATCACCTTTCTATTGGGGAACATACAGATAATTGTGTGATTTTTTTACAACAAAAGCTATATATGTTGCCACATATACCACATTTCTTCCTTTCCAACATAATTGAAATTTGTTACAACAAAATAAAAATAATAATAATCATTAATGTTATCAGCAAAAATGAATACTTCACCAATTCTTTTTACAACTTATCAACAATAAGGTAATTCACAATGGTATACATAACCATTAAAACCATATCTAATCAATGGTGGTAACCCCAATATTTTCATCTGGAGATATGAACTTTACTTTTTTAGGTCTAGGCCTCTGTGGATCGTCATTGTCACTAACATAGCCACTCCAAGCATTTAAAATCTCATAATTTCATAGGAGTGAATCATATATCATGCGAAGGGATTGAGAAATAATTCCATAAGATGGTACTTGTAGTCGATCACTCAAAAACTCAGCATATGCAGCAACAAAAAGTTCACAATCTATGCATGGTATATCATGAATTAGAAAATATAATAAATCTAATAACATCACATTTCGATAGTGGTAAGACAAAAAAAATAATGTGATACTTACAAAATATTGCTTGTTTATTGGGAAATATCAGTAACATTTATGACTTCGAATGGGTGAGATTTGTTCTTTCCCTGGTAAGATTCAAGAACTGACAAGTTGGTTCAGTCTTTTTGCTAAAAATTTCTGCTAGATTCAAGGTACTTTGGCAACATTGTAGACAACTTCTGAATCTCGACAGACAATTTTTTATTAGTCCTAGATGAGAACATCGAATCATACACCTTTATGGATCATTCCTTCAATACAATGACAACCAAGACCCAATGAAATTCCTCATTACAATTTACAAGGACATAAACCTCATATGTGAGGTGCCAAGGCAGTCTAGCAGGTATACCATTGATAGTGTCAACAATTTTATTCTCATTTTCAGGAACAACACTGACATTGTCAATATTTGTTTTGAAATAACAATTAGTAGTAGTGGTATATCGATATTTAGAATGACTCTGTTGCTTTGACTTCTTCGGCAAATACTATAAAATGACATCAACATGCTGCACAGATGCATAAAAAACTGTATTTTTGTATCAATTATTTGTATGTATTCATATCTTAATCAAAACATAAGTGGACATGGATTTACCTCATCAATCCAACATCTATTGGGTTGAGACATTACGTAGAACCAGTCCTTTTTCTTTGGAAATGCAACAACAAAGTCAAGTTGTTTGAATTCAAGTTTCGAGCAATTTACTAAGTAGGGATCATCCTTGTCTCTTCTGTAATTGTGTAAACATTATATATAAATATTTAGTGGACATCAAGAAGAAATACTAAAAATAGTTGAACAACTTTACTTTTTTGCATGATGCTTGTAAAGACCCTCGTTTATCCATTGCGAGAAGGATCGCATTAGTTCAGTTGGACCCTCGCCGGCAATGTTAAAACCTTCAAATGGATATTGTTGCTTCACATCACAACTGACGACTTTCTTCTCTTTCTTTTTCTTTTTCTCTTTCTCTTTCTCTTTCTCTTTCGCTTTCTCATTCGTTTGCCCTTTCTCTCTCTCCTTCTCTTTCTCCTTACCTTTTGGGGTTGAGGAAGATACTGGAGCAATAGTCATTGATTTTTTTCTTTTACTAATTATAGATATTGATTGAGAAATAAAAAAATTCAACCTCCTACACTTCAAAGGCTGTGAAATCTTGGATGTATGTACATCAATATTATAAGTCATTTCCTTAAAAATATTAGAGAATTCTTTAACACGAATAATAAAATAATCATGTTGTTGCTCACATTCTTTGCATTGATAAAAAGAGCATTTGATGTTAGAAGAGGAAGCATCACCAACAAAAGATTGAGTTGTTTCCATAGATGAAGCTTCTTGTGTCATTTGATCTACAAGGTAAATAAAAAAGGTTTGGAGTTTACAATTGATTATTAAATAATAATGGATAGCAATTTATACTTATGTTGACACAAATGGACATTCTATTGTCGCAGATGTACCTTTATTGACATAGATGAATCTTTTGTTGCCACAGATGAATCTTCTGTTGTCACAGATGGGTAACATGCTACTAAAGATGGCCATTTTGTTGCCCTAACACATAGGTGACATGTTCCAATATATGACAACTCTATTGGAATATGTACCAACATATCACTAAAATATTGCAACATACGATACATCTTTCAAATAATGAAATATATGTTGGACAACTGAACAAGACTATATTTCTAAAGTCATATGAACAAAATGGTCACAAAAATAATACCAAATGCAACAAAAAATGACTTTTCACTGAACAACAACAATACATATACATTTTCTCAAAATTAGGGTTTTTTTGGGTGTGTTGATTTTTTTTTGAAAAATAAAAAATAATAGGTACAATTACACCATTATTAGATTTTCACATTTATAGAACGATTTACTGTTCATTAACCCAAAAAAAATCTTACTATCAAGAATGTATTGTTTGAAAATTGTAAAATCTTTCAAGAAAATGACTTACCCATTTTAAGTCGAACACGATCTTCAGCTCAAAAAGAGAGAGTGACGGCCGGAGATGAGGAGGAAGATAATAGGGAGAATATTTGTTGATAGTCGAATTTTCTAAGGAAGAAGAAGAGAAGAACTCTAGGAGAAGAAGAAGAAGAGAAAATTATATTATTTTTTTATTTTTTTAAATGGTTTGGATAAAATTATAAAAATAAAAAAATAAAGCATTTTTTTGTATTTTATAAAAGATTAGAAAGTTTTGAAAATGTTAATTTGGTCCAAGATTTACTTAATTATATTTTTAAGTGGATTTGACCCTTTCTTGGTCAAAGTGTCACCAAAAACAAAACCAAGACTTAATTGACACCTTTCATTTAATTTTCTCAGGTTTCTAAGCAAAACCCTCTTGTGAAAAAGAAGAAGCTCTCTCGTTGTGAAGAATAAGCAATTTTAGTTATGGGGTAACCTAAAAAAGCTTCTTCCACCTCATCAATGGTAACTCAGAAATGTAATGTATGTTGTTGATTCAAGATGCTATTTTTTTGGTGAAAATTCACATTGAGCTTTGTTTTTCATGAGCTTTGCATGATTTATGTATCACCCTTTAGTATATTTCAATGGTTCTCTCATAAATGTAATATAGATAACCAAATGCATTAGTTTATAGTTGTACTCTTCTTGTTTCTCCTTTTTTTGTAAAGGAGTGAACTTGATCCAAGATGTGGCTTAGTGATCAACAAAATTAGGTGAATTAGTAGGCCGAGTTACTATGCACCGATATGTACTGGATACTTTTTAACCGAGGCTTAAATAATGGGTAGAAGGGTAGTAAGTAGCCGAGAGTTCTCATACTTTTATGTGAGGAAGGCAAGGGGTCAGTTTAGTTAGTAGTCATGTAGTATCTTATTCTTCAATTTTCACTAGTAGTATCGTTATTTTCCTTTCAATCTTGCTTTGATTTTACTACTTTTGAGTCGAGGGACAACAACCAATGTCTCTACCCCACAAAGGTAAGGGTAAATCCTATCCTCCCCAGACCCACTTGTGGGATGTTGGGATATGTGTGTCCACAAACAGTCAATGGACCAGGTCCCTTGACACATTAAGAACAGTAATATAAGCACACGCAGTAGTACGCGTCCACTATACATCAATGGACTAGGTCCCTTGACTCAGCAGGAACATCAACTGAAATAAATGCAGAAAGTAAATGGCTAGAAGTAAAATCTGCACAATGATTTTACGTGGAAACTCCCTTGCTCAAGAGAGGTAAAAACCACGACCTGTCCTCACAAGCTTTTCAACCCAACCTCCATTTAACTCAAACGGAGCAACGATTCAGATTACAACGTTTGCAACCTAGGAATTTACCTCAAAATCTCTTCCCCCTCAATGTACCACATCTACTACAAAGAAAGCAACTAAGCAATAACACTATTGCCCACTAAGCTACCCACATCTAGATAACTTAGAATTTGACTAAGCAACAACTGTGTTGCCCACTAAACCATCCCACCAAGATGACTTAGAATATTGACTAAGCAACAACCACGTTGCCCACTAAACCACCTACCACTAGATGACTTAGAATTTGACTAAGCAGCAACAATGCTGCCCAGTAAAGCAGTTGATCTTAACTGACTTAGACTTTTAGACGAACTAAACAACGATCTAATTCCTTTATAGATTAGGATTAGATTTACAATGTAGCACGGAAGATATAATCCTAAGACAACTAGACATCTTGCAACTCTATCAGGTCCATGTTGCTTTTAAGGATAATACTTCTTGAAGATGGACTTTTCCTTTTAGCTTGTGAATTTTCAAAAAATTCACAACTTTGTTTGCCAAAACATGGGTTTGTGTTTTTAAGAAGCCTATTATCAAAGTGGACACAAACCTTTGGGACAAGGCCATTGGCTAAAAGTCTGTTGTCATGTAAGGCTGTGCACCAATCACATCAGAATTGGAAGACTTTTCATAGCTGTCTTTTCATCCTTTTCTCGTTCGCAGACTTTCCGGGACCAGGTCGCTTGCTGCGTTCTTTGAGGTTTGAGTTCTTGAAAAAGACTTGCTAGCTTTCTCTCTTCTTGAATGATTGATGTTGTTTGTTTATTGTTGTATATATATCCGTTATCAACAAGGGTTTTTACCACTTAAACAAACAACTCCGTCCGCCTTTCCTATTGGTGAAATACGCTGCACATCTCACCAACCGACCTGACAAGACAGCTGTAAAGCTAACTTTACAGCTTTGCACCACTTTGAAACTGGACGGAAGTACTCTTCCAAACACCAGGTCCCTGTATTTGTGAGGATCATCAAAACACTAGAATATAATATTTTCCCCATTTTTGATGAAGACACAAAAATATTTCTCATGCTGAGTTTATTCATTCATTTCCCTTTCATCAGTCCCAATACCAGAAGATCTTTTCCTGGATCTAATCCCTTGTTAGATCCCTAAGTTTGTTAAATCATCAAAACTTACCATCAGCTCTAAGGTAACATTTTCCCCTTTTTTGATGATAACATATTTATTCACCTTCTTCCCCCTTTCACCAGTTCTCCCTATCAACATGCCTCTTCAGATAACTGGATTGGTCCCCTTTTTGCATCATTCCCGAAGTTTGTCAAATCATCAAAACATCACACCAACAACAAAATAGCAGTTTTCCCCTTTTTGATGATGACAAACTTTTTTCAACTTCTCCCCCCCTATCGGCATGACCATATCCTCTTCAAGTAGACCTTCTTCTACCTATCGACATGACCATGTACTCTTCAAGTAGCACTTCTTCCCTCTGTCGAAATGACCATGTAATAATTTATCTCATACCCTAACAATATCCCCCCTTTTGACATCATAAAAAAGGGTTAAAGCAGTAAACCAAGTTGCCAGAAATGTAGTTCAAGCGAATTCATGGCCACTTGGGCAACACTGAGCATGAGTAAAAATGCATAAAGTAATAAGACAAGTCAGCAGAAACAAGACAATTTTTTCATTTAGAAATAAAAGATCAGCCATCAAAGCATTACATACATCATTATGACTTAGAACCAAGACAATGCCCACTGAATTTCGATAGAAAACGAAGAGGACTGACACGGGAGTTAGGAGGAGTGAGGGGCTTAGGAACATGGGAATTTAGGAGGAGTGAGGGGATTAAGAACAAGGGATTGACAGTGTAAGATTAGGAGAGCATTTTCCTCAGCATGATTTTTCAAAAGCCTCTCTAGAAGTTCAACATTCTTCGTTGCCCGGGCTTCATGGTAAGTCTTTAGGCTGCCAGTTTTTCTCAACCTGGTCCCTCAGATTGTGATTTCTAGAATTTGAGCCTTCAAACAGACTATTTAAGTATCCCTATTAGCAACACCAGCTGTCATAGCTTCTAAAGCAAGCTTGAGTTTATCATGTTCCTCCAACAGCTTAGACACATTACCTTTTTTTGCTATTCCCATCAACACAATCACATTCCAGGTCAGAAAGTACCCATATATCATGCCATATTTACCATCCTTAGTAGACATGATCTTGTGCATGTATTCTTGCATATGTGATAAAAGGATTGGTAACCTCAAACTTACTCAAGGTCTCTGAGATGAATAGGTCAATAACTAAGGGACCATTTCATTTTATATATATATATATAATGTGAGACACCATCCTATTCAGAATACTTTAAGTTCTCAGAGTATCAACCCTTACCCTTTTTGAACATCATATTTTGCACCTTTTTCTTTTGCTTTTTGGATATGGTCCCTCTTCACACTAAGAAATTTCTTCATCGGAAAATTCTCCAGTAGGAACAAAGGGTTTAAGCATTTGAAATGTTTTTTGAGAGAGGAAGAAAGAGGGTGTTGAAAATTTCTTATTTTTGGAAGGGAATTTGAGTTTTCTGGGGATAATAAAAAGATATGGAGCACAAGGGAAGTGGAAGGGTGTATCATGCGGAAGCAAGTATCATCTTGGGATTCAAAAGATGGCACAACGATCAGACATGTGGCAGCTGCAACAGTTCTCATGCATAAATCAAAATGCAATGTTAAGAGTGCTAATATTCGAGAACGGACCATGTCCCTCTCTGTAGGTTGAATGTGATTGCCTAGATTTGTCCCGACCTCTCTTTTCCTTCAGCAAGTCTACCATGTGTATACCTACAAAAGGTATAAGACTGAATTTTCTAAAACATAAATAACTGAAAAATAAGGATACATGCTCCCTTTGCATAGTCATGAGAGGGTTGATTGCTTCAGGTAGGATCCATTCAGTTTAATTTCAGTATCCCCAACTTCAATTTGTTTATCTTGACCAGGTCTTCTAAGAGCTTCAAGTTGCTGCTTGATCCACAAGATTGAGCCCATCATGCTGCACCTTCTACATATTATCCCTCAGTTGTTGAAAGAGAAACTGAATCTTTCCTTTTAGTTCCTCGTGAATGAGAGATCATCCTAGAAAGTGAGTCATTTCTGTTCTTTCTATTAGCTTGATACCTAGCATAATCAGCATCACCATATTCCTCCAATCAACACAAAATCTCCTGATGGATAGAGTAGAGCCAGGTCCCTGTCCTCATCAAGTGTCTTAGGATTCTCTTAGCAGCCTTCGAAAGTGATTCTGTTAGACAATCTTGGAATCTTGCACAAAACCTAACACTTGTATCATTTATATCTGGACCCTCTAATCGACCTAGACACATAAAGAATATCTACCAGTATCCAGCACCGAGTTGATCCCCATGCGAGTATTAGTTGACTTCACATCCATAATATGAAACTTCTTCAATAGCTTCTCTGAGCTGGAACTAGGTCCCTGTTCTAGAAAAACTGGTCCTTACTTAGGACTTTGGTGAAAATGCCAACCACTTCACCTTCCATTTTGCTAAGCTTTAGAAGTTTGCTTGATTTACAGCTCCAAGAAGAAATTTAATTCTTCCATCATGCTCATTTCAAAACTCACTCTTTTGAAACCATTGTTGAAGAAGAACTTGGACAACCTGTCAGCTTGTAGGGAACCGAGTGACATACTTTGCTTCTTTCAACCAGAGATTGATCATCTTCTTCATTTTCACCTTCAGAATTCGCATTATCAGTTTGAAATGCATCATCTTCGTTCAACATTGTCTATTGGATCGGGTCCTTCATCAGGTTCATCCTCTACATCAGCTTCTTTGGGATTCTTGGATTCATGAAGATTATATTTTCTTCTTTAGACCATCTCTCTGAATTTGATGCAGCTCTTCCATCTCATAATATTATTTATCTTGCAACTTCTCAATTCTTCCAGACTTATCAAAAATCATATGAACATCATTTTCAATGCACACATTTTTATGTATCGGATAAGACTTGTTGGAGGAAGAATTTACCGAAAATAATCTTTCAACATCATTGAGATCAAACTTGTCAATATCATTATTTTGGTCACAAACCATGTACCATTTACCACTTCGGCCCGAAGGTTCTTTGGAAGATTAAAAGTTTGCTTATTCCACCCAAATGATGGTCTGATCTGCTTTTCTTTACACCAGCATCATAACCTTTGTAATCTGTAAATTTCATTTCGTGCAGACTGCGGCCCAGGTCCCCTGACAAAAGTTTGTGCATTAGAGAAGCACTCACATGAGCAAGTTTCTTGTTTTATACCTCATCATTCTCACCTTGAGCACTAAGGCAAGTGAGACTATCACTACGAGCATTAGTCAAATCAGCAATATACAAGTTCTTGAATCTCTTTTCTATCAAGATCATCGCCCGAGAGAGCAAGTTTGTGACCACACATTCTTTCTGATAAGAACTTCACTTCATTTTATTCATCACAAATTTGTGAAACACTTGAAAGATTGTACTTCAACCTTTGACATAGTACGCATCCTTAATAGTGTGTTCCACAGACTTTCAAACATGCCTACACCACAAATATACCTTTTCTTGCCATCGCCAAATGAGACACCTCCACTTTGAAGTGCCTTGAGAGAGAGAGGAAGTCAGGTGTTTTGAGCATCCCTATTCATAAACCAACACTGACTGATGCTCCCTCCTCTCACTTGCATAGCAAATCACTTGTTAGCCTTGGGAACCCATTTGAGACAGAGTTCCCAGTAAGCATATAACAGAGTGATAAGAAAAGTTTTTGTCTAGAGAAGCTGACTGGTTTTCTTCAACTTAGGACTATGAGCTAGACCAGGTCCCTTCTTTAGTCTATTCCTCTGTTTGGAATAGTTTGTCGAACTTCCTTCATATTTTTTCAAAACAGGACAATATCTCTTACGATGTCCATCTCGACCACAATGCACACACAGGAGATCGTCAGCATCAGAAACATATTTGTGGTGAGGATTGTGTGGGAAATCTATCTTCTCACAACCCAGCCCTCTTCTACTATTGTTGCCTTGACCAATTAGATTTGTAAGGATCTTAGAGGAATTGGTCCATTTGAGGGATTTTTCTAGTTACTCATTTACACGGACCAGGTCCCTATCTAACTTATGATTTCTCTCCAAGGCCATAGCAAGTTTTGTTTCAGAAGTATTCAAATTGGTTTCTAGATCAATTTGCAAGTTGGTGGCCTCTCCCTTTCCTCTGCCACATTTCTCACTCAACATCTTTAATTTTTCCCTAAGTTCTAGATTTTCAGCTTCTAGAACTATCAATTGTTCTTCCACAACAGACATTTGGTCAACCAAGGTTACCTTTTCTTCATGAAGGATATATAGGCTTTTGTTCATAATATCCTTTTCAGTTGTTAACTCAATGAATCAATCAAAACACCGGCTAGACTTCTCAACAGAGTAAAGATGTATGTTTTGTGTAAGATCATAAAGGGTTACCTCTTCTTCAGCTTCTTCATCGTTAGATTTTGCCATAAAGGTCTCATTAGAGTGCTCAGAGTCATCTGAATCACTCGAGGAATCTTCCCATGCAGTCATCTCCCTTTTCACCGCCTGGAAAAAGGCTTCTCTCCTGCTTATATTGGGACGGACCTGGTCCCCTTCTTTGTCTTTTACTTTCTTATGGTCAGCTTTACCAGTCAGTTCTGCCCTCATGTCTTCATATTTTCTATGCATCTCATGAGCCTGAAGATACTCAAATAGAGCACACAAAGTCATTTATTCAGGTTCCCTTGTCTGATTGCCAGTCGCAAAACCATTTGTCCAAGATCTGGGAAAAATTTACAGAATCTTGGAGACTTGTCTATACACATGGACTGGTTCTTCCAAATGAGCTCACTTGTAATGTTGGAAAGTCTTGTGCACATTTCATGAACATGTTCACCTTATTTCATGGTGAAACTATCAAACTGAGCAGTAAAGAAATCTAGTTTAGATTTCCTTACTTCCTCAATTCCCTCATAGGTAGTTTTCAGCAGATCCCTAATTTCTTTGGCTGATTCGCACGAAGAAATCAGATCATATACATTTACTCTGATTCCACACATGAAGAGCTTCCTAGCCTTGTGATTTTTCTCAACTTCCCTTTTGTTGAAGTCATTGTATTGCCATCAGGTTTTGAGAACGACCCTTATGACATCCCTATATTTTACTTCTATAGATGGCACATAGGGACCCTCACAAATGACATCCCACAGCTCACAATCTTCAGCCATTATAAAGTCAAACATGCACTTTTTCTACCACCAATAGTACTGACCATCAAACAGAGGTGGCTTCGTTGGAGACCGACCTTCTTGCAGCTTAGTGGAGCAGCTATTCTTCTACCGGAATCTCTCTTGGTGTTAACCGGCTAGAGAGCACCTGCTCTAATACCAATTGTTGGGATATGTGCGTCCACTAACCGTCAATGGACCAGGTCCCTTGACTCAACAAGAATAACAACTAAAATAAATGCAGAAAGTAAAATCTGCACAATGATTTTACGTGGAAACCTCCTTGCTTAAGGGCGGTAAAAACCACGACCGATCTTCACAGGCTTTTCAACCCAACCTACATTTAACTCAAACGGAGCAATGATTTAGATTACAACGCTTGCAACCTAGAATTTACCTCTAAATCCCTTCCACCTCAATGTAGCACATCTACTACAAAGAAAGCAACTAAGCAATAACATTATTGCCCCCTAAGTTATCCACCACTAGATAACTTAGAATTTGACTAAGCAACAACTGTGTTGCCCACTAAACCATCCAACTAAGATGACTTAGAATTTTGACTAAGCAACAACCATGTTGCCCACTAAACCACCTACCACTAGATGACTTAGAATTTGACTAAGCAGCAACACTGTTGCCCACTAAATCAGTTGACCTTAACTGACATAGACTTTTAGATGAACTAAACAACGATCTAATTCCTTTATAGATTAGGAATATATTTACAATGTAGCACTGAAGATATAATCCTAAGACAACTAGACAGCTTACAGCTCTATCAAGTCCTTATTGTTCTTGAGGATAATACTTCTTGAAGATAGCCTTTTTCTTTTAGCTTGTGAATTTTCAGAAAATTCACAACTTTATTTTCCAAAAATTGGGTTGTGTTTTTAAGAAGAGACTATTATCAAAGTGGACACAAACCATTGTGAAAAGGCCATTGGCTGAAAGTCTGTTGTCATTAAAGGTTGTGCACCAACCACATCAGAGTTGGTAGCCTTTTCACAACTATCTTTTCCTCCATTTCTCGTTCACAGACTTTTCGGGACCAGGTCCCTTGTTGCGTTATTTGATACTTGAGTTCTTGAAAAAGACTTGCTAGCTTTATCTCTTCTTGAATGAATGATGTTGTTTGTTTATTGTTGTATATATATATATGTTACCAACAAGGGTTCTTACCACTTAAACAAAAAAACTTCATCCACCCTTTCTATTGGTGAAGTACGCTGCACATCTCACCAACCAACCTTACAAGACAGCTGTAAAGCTAACTTTATATTTTTGCACCACTTTGAAACTGGACGAAAGTACTCTCTGCCAAGGACCAGGTCCATGCATTTGTGAGGATCATCAAAACACTAGAATATAACATGGGATTACACTGGGTATGTTGTTGTTGTTCATGTTAGTGGATAATCTATACAAGACTTCATTTGTTCCATTAATGCATTTGGGACTGTGGAATAACCATTTAACAAAAACTAAATAGATGAAGATTCCTAAAGAAATAAGTTAAGAAGGCTGAATTCATTTATCTGCTACGAAGTTTCAGAATTATACAAATGGTTTAGAGAAACAGACAACGAATGTGAACTTCTTTAATATGTTTCCCATGTTTCATTGTCTTCGCCTAGAAGTTAATAATTCTAATAGTTGAAAGAAGTCAAATTATGCATTCATGTCTGTAGGTTTTTCTGTGAGGTGTTTACAATCTTTTTCTTCTTAACTTTCTTCAGTGGAAGAAAACTAGAAATAACAAAAGATAAAGTTGGAAGCTTAGGTACTGAAGTTTTCCAGTCAAAGAAAAATGTCACCAAGAATATGAAAAAGGTGAACAAAGAGCTGATTGTTGACAAAACATTTGTTCCTATTCCTGGATCACTATACTAGGTCCATGTTTTAAGACTACATATCCTCCGGAGCTCTCTCCTCTTTACCCCATAACTGAAGGAGAGAAACTACTTCCACACTCTGTGCGACCTGATTAGTTTGGAGGCAAGTATCGGTATTCAAGGTCTTCTGTAACAAAAAGGTGGATTGATAGGGTAGATAGAGTTGAGAAGTCCAAAGGGGAAGTCTGGAAGTCAGCTGATATATATTATTACATTCAGTTGCCAAAAATTTATGTTCTCATACACGGAAATCTTCTGTATGCTGCCTTGTTCTATTGGTCAATCTCCACATACTCATTCCACTTCAGATTTGGTATGATGGGCCAATAGTACTAGATATTATTGCCTTGACAGGACTTAGGCAACATGGGAAGGAAGTCAGTGCCATGCTTGGTATGGATGGATCGACCATAAATTTCTCAATGTGTAGAGGTAGAAACGGTTGTGACAGAGAAAGAACATATATCTTTTCTGTTTACATGGCTCGGCGAGCATCGGTTTTGTGACTCTTCTTTAAACATGATCAACTAATGCAAAAAAAACTGGCATTTGCTCTTGCTACGGGTAGAAAGCTAGCTTTGGCACCCTTTCTCTTGTCTAATTCATATCATGGGTGCACTGAAATCATTATGGGAAGGTTTCTTTATGAAAGAGGTCCATTCTGGATCTTGCAGTTCTGGCTACAGTTTTACTTTCCAGAATTCCGACCTGCGAGAAGGCGTGTTGAGACCTAAATTGTTCAAATAATACTTTCTATTCTTTCATAAATGCACATCTAGAAATGCTAGCCAATTCACCCCATTTTCTTCTAAGAAGTTTGTACTGTGTGGGTTACGAAGTCACTTGATCCTAACTTCTAAAAACTTAATAATCCAGAGTTACAAGACATTTGGGCCAGTTATATCATTGCTCGAGACCTCCCTTACAATATCTATCTAGATGAATCTTCGAAGTGCAAATATAGGGTAGACCATTATTCTCCAAATCCGTTTGCTCGACAGTTTGGTATGACTCAGGTTGTCCCCTTCCATCAATTAGCCTATTCACTTCCAATTAGAAGAAAAGATTTCCAGTCTGCAAATTACACTGAAGAAATTGATACAAGGTTTTGCCAATTCTAATGGAAGTTTTCATTTGTTCCATTTGATGCTAATTCTAGCTCTACTAAGTTCTTTGGTTCCTAGTGGTTCACTTATATCAACACTCGGGACAAGACTGCTAACCATGTTAATAAGAATCAGTTACTAGAATAAACAAGAAAATAATGTGGAAGCGAAATTAGAAAGATTAAAGACATAAATTTAAAGATAAGCAAAGTTCAAGAATAAAATCCCCAATTTCAAAATAAAGTACTAAGAACCCTAATTGATCTTAGTATTCAAAATTAGTGGATTAAGACTAATTATGATACTAATAGAGTCAATTCAAGAACTTAGATCAAAAGTGATCTACAACCCTACTACAAAGAAACTAGAGACAATAATTAGTATAAGACTAATTACCTTCTTTAATTTACGAATAAGAACCAAAGATATAGTCTCACCTCTTAAGAATCGTTCTTATAAGGTTGTAAGATAAACTCCATGTCGCCACACACAACGGTGTAAATAAGAGAAACTCTCCATCAATATTAATGTTGTCTGTCAAAATAATAAAATCAAACCCCTATATATAGGGAAAACCTATCCCAAATAGGATGGGATTTAAATCCTACTTTTATGGGAACTTTAAACTAGGTAACTTTAAAACTAGGAAAACTTTAAACTACGAAACTTTTTAAACTAGGAAACTTTAAAATAAAGGTTTTTAATAGGAAACTTTGACTAAACTTTGACTTTAACCATTCATTTTTTTGGCACCTTTGTTGGGCTTTGTTTGGCCCAATCTTCTTCCATTTGGGTTTAGACTTGAACCATAAAATATGTGTAGCACCTACTCCATTCTTCTCCATAATTCTTGACTTTTTCTTGGCCTTTTCTTCCATGATAAGCATCTTCTTGATTTTCCATTGAAGCCCAACGACCTTAGCTTGTAACTCCTTTTCTTGAGACCTTGATCGCATTCCTAGGGCTTCTATAGCCTCAGTCTTGCCCATGGAGCTATCATCCCCCACTTCTTGAAAAGAATTTATCCTCGAATTAGACCCTACATCAAACAAGGACAAGTGAGCAACATTGAAAGTAGCACTTTCTTGATACTCACCAAGCAAATCCAATTTCTAAGCATTGTCTCCAATACGCTCAATAACTTTGAAGGGTCTATCGCCTCTAGGATGCAATTTAGACTTCCTTTTGGTGGGAAACCAATCTTTACGCATGTGAATCCAAACTAAGTCCCCAGGCTCAAAAATGACTTGTTTTCGGCCTTCGTTTCTTCTCAAGGTAACTTGTTTATTCCGTCTTTCAATGGCCAGTTTAGTTTGTTCATGTATCTTCCTCATCTCAGCTTTATTGTTTCCATCAAGACTAGCAATATCATTAGTAGGCAATGGTACTAAATCAAGGGGGGTATGGGGGTTAAAACCATAAACAATTTCAAAAGGAGAAGACCAATCGAAGAATGAATAGCTCTATTATAAGCAAATTCCACCAAAGGCAAGTGATCCTCCCAAGAAGTTAATTTACCTTTTAAAACAACCCTCAACATGTTCCCTAAAGTTCTATTCACTGCCTCAGTTTGCCCATCAGTTTGGGGGTGACAAGAAGTAGAAAATAACAATTTGGTCCCTAACCTTCCCCAAAGAACACGCCAAAAGTGACTTAAAAACTTAACATCCCTATCTCTAACAATAGTTCTAGGTATGCCATGTAATTTCACCACCTCATTAATAAACAAATCAGCCACATGATAAGCATCATTAGTTTTCAAACATGGAATGAAACGAGCCAGCTTGAAGAATCTATCCACCACAACAAAGACACTATCCTTGCCATTTTTCGTTTTTGGTAAACCTAAGACAAAATCCATAGAGATATCTATCCAAGGAGAAATTGGAACAGGCAATGGAGTATACAACCCATGTGGTAAAATCCTAGATTTAGCATGTCTACATTCTAAACATTGTGCACAAAAATTTTCTACATCCTTGCGCATGCCTGTCCAAAAGAAATTTTCAGCGAGTATATCTAAGGTTTTTGGCACTCCAAAGTGACCCGTAAGTCCCCCACAATGTGCCTCTCTTACAAAAACATCACACAATAAACATATAGACACACAAAACTTATTTTCCTTGAAAAGGAACCCATCAGGTAAAGTGAATTTCTCAAAAGGTCCCTTCAAGCATGCATCATAAGCAACCCCAAAGAATCCTTAGCATACATAGTTTTAATGTGATCAAATCCCATCAGCTTAGAAGTAAGAGTAGAAACAAGCACGTATCTTCGGAACAATGCATCAGCCACAACGTTCTCCTTACCTTGTTTGTATGAAATCACATAAGGAAATGTCTCAATGAACTCCACCCACTTGGGATGTCATTTACTTTACTTAGCTTGACTTTTCAAGTACCTCAATGATTCATGGTCAGTCTTTAACACAAACTCACGCGGCCATAAGTAATATTGCCAAGTAGTCAAAGCCCTTACCAAGGCATACAATTCACGATCATAAGTAGAATAATTCAATGTAGCTCCACTCAATTTCTCACTAAAATATGCAATAGGCTTAGAATCTTGCATTAGAACAACCCCTATGACCTTTCCACTAGCATCACATTCAACTTCAAAAGATTTAGAAAAATCAAGCAATTATAACAAAGGAGTAGAACACAACTTATCTTTCAAGATATTAAATGCATGCTCTTGTTCTTTTCCCCAATTAAATACCTCATCCTTTTTAATGACTTTCGTTAATGGTGCAATAATTGTACTAATAATCCTTCACAAATCTCCTATAAAAATTAGCAAGTCTAAGAAAACTCCTCACTTCAGTTACATTCTTAGGAATATGCCATTTTGTTACTGCTTTAATTTTATCTTCGCCAAATTCAACACCATTCGAGCTAACAACAAAACCAACAAAGACTACTTTATCAACACAAAACGTGCACTTGGCTAGATTAGCATACAATTGTTGCTCCCTAAGCACATCAAAAACTAACCACACGTATTCCACATGTTCTTCAAGAGATGTAGAAAAGATAAGAATATCATTAAAATATACCATCACAAACTTGCCATGAAAATCTGTAAAGATATGGTTCATTAGCCTCATGAAATTACAAGATGCATTAGTTAAGCCAAACAACATGACCAACCACTCATACAATCCATACTTAGTTTTGAGAGTTGTTTTCCACTCATCTCCGGGATACATTCAAATATTGTGGTATGCACCTTTTAAGTCAACTTTTAAAAATATTTTAGAGCCATACAATTGGTCAAGCATATCATCTAGGCGGAGGATAGGATGTCGATACTTTACCGTTATTTTGTTGATGGCACGACAATCCACACACATCCTCCAAGTTCCATCTTTTTTTGGTACCAAAAGCACATGCACAGAATATGGACTCATGCTTTCTCTTACAAACCCCTTTTCAAGCAATTCCTCTACTTGCCTTTGTAGTTCTCTTGTTTCATCTGGATAGCTTCTATAAGCGAGCCTATTCGAAAGTGTAGATCCAGGAACAAAGTCAATTTGATGTTCTATTCCTCTCAAAGGAGGTAATCCGTTAGGGATATCTAGAGGAAATACATCATCAAAATCCTGCAAAAGAGTTGATACAACAGTAGGCAAAAAAAGAGTTGAATTGTTAGTGTTAATCATAACTTCCCTATAAGTGAGAAGAATAATGGGCAGCCCATCTTTTTTTGCAAGTAAACACTCTTTGGCTTTTGCAAGCTCACAATTTTTTCACCCTTAGCCTCTTTCATCTCACAAATTCTCTCTTGTCTATCACTCATTCCCACCTTTTCTTTTTCCTCATTGTTGCTCTCCCTCTTATCACGCCTCACTTGAAATTTTTCCTCTCTCTCAATTTTTTTTCTCTTTTTTTTTTATCCTTCCCCATGTTTTTCCATTGTTTCTTTTAGTCGTTGTTGGTCTTCATACCCTTGAGAAGGAGTTAATGGTGCAAGAATATAATTTTTGTCCTTATGTTCAAGAGAGTACTTATTCCTCCTCCCATCATGGGTAGTATATCTATCATATTGCAAGGGTCGGCCCAACAAAATATGACAAAGTTGCATTGGCACAACATCACAAAGAACTTCATCAGAATACTCTCCAATAGAAAAGGATACCATGCAATGTTTACTCACCTTAAGCTCCTCACATTCATTCAACCATTGAAACTTGTAATTGGCCTTACGTTTCATGCATGGAATACCCAATTTCTCCACCGCATATGTACTCACCACATTAGAACAACTACCATTATCAATGATCATAGAGAAAATTCTACCCTTTATCCTACATCATGTATGAAAAATATTCTCTCTTTGTACCTCATCAAGCTCTCCCATATTAATATTCATAAGACACCTAACTACCCCAAAAATTGTCCGTCATTATGAGGAGCCACATCTCTCTTGTCCTCAACCCTAACACCCTCTTCTTCTTTTTTCCCTCACCTTTTTCACTCTCATATTCCCCATTATCCTTAATTAAGACTACTCTTCTATTTGGACATTCAAAAGCCTTATGTCCACTCCTTTGACACTTGTGACATTGTATAGCATTAGAAGAGGTAGAAGGAGTAGAATTTTTTGTGTTAAAAGTCTTACCTCCATCTTTGGCCTCCCATTTACCTTTCCCCCTGTCATCTTGTGATTTAGGCATAGATTTCTCCTCATGTGTTGGCAATGGCTTCCTTGTAGTTGTAGTAGATAGATTCTTCCATGAACTAGCTTGTTTCTTCCTTTTATTTTGTTTTTCTACTTTTACAACCAACTCAACCAATTCATCTGAATTCACAAATTGTTGCAATTATACTACATCAACTATTTCTCCATTTAAACCATTAAGAAATCTTTACATAGTGGCCTCCTCGTCCTCATTACAATTAGCTTGGATCATAGCCATATCCATAGACTTGAAATAATCATCCACAAACATAGAACCTTGCTTCAGAGTTTGAAGGCGTTTTTGCAGATCTCTTTTGAAGTGTGATGGGACAAAATGTTTTCTCGTAACCCTCTTCATCTCGTCCCGTGTAGTAACGGGTAGTTCTTCATTGTCTGTTTTGTCTCTGCAAAATTTCTTCCACCAACTAGAAACATAGTCAGAAAATTCAACCACAACAAGCTTAACCTTCTTACCTTCAGAGTAGTTATGACAATTAAAGATGGCCTCTACTTTCCTCTCCCAATCAAGGTACAAGTCTCGATCTCTTGTCCCATTGAAAGTAGGAATCTTCATCTTCATGCTACTAAGATTGTCATCCTCAACCCTAACTTGTGGCACCCTCATTTAGTTTCTCTATTAGTAAGCTTCTTCAAATTCGTCTTCAAAATCACCAAATTGATCCTCAGTTTGCTGGACTTGAGGAGCTCAGAAAGCTTGTCTCCTAAATTGAGGGATCGGGTTTTGATGGATTCTCCTCACATCGGTCATGTTCACTGGATTATATGGATTTTATGCAATCTCTAACGCATCAAGTCGGGCGGTAATCATTTTGAGCGCCTTCATTAATTTGTCGTTTTGAGTCTCAGTTTTATGATCATTTCCTGTTAGAGATATCTCAAAAAAAATATAAATTAAAAGAAAAAAATTCTCTCAATTTGGTTTTTCTTTTCTCTCTATTGATCTCACCCTCTCTTGCCTTTTTCCACTCAAATTATAATAGTTGGTTGGTTCCTTTAGAATATATAAACCCTACTAGTAACAATCTTTTTAAAAGTAAGATGTAGAAAGAAATTTTTTTATCAATTTTCAGATAAATTGGGATTGATGAGACAAGAAAAATACCACTTTGTAAAACAAAAGGGAAAAAAAGATGTTCAAATTTCCCCTCTTCTTGATTTTCCTTTTTGAAGAAAAAAATCAAGAATCAAAACATATATGGAGTTTCTTGAAATAAATGATTGTATTTTCTTCCTTTTTTTGTAAATTTTGTTTTTTTTGTAATATTTTTTCTTGCTTAACTTTAAAGCAACTAGAATTTTATTTTTTTATTCGTTGAACTTTTAAGCAACTAGAAAATAATTTTTTTTTAAACTCCCAAGATTATCAAGAACGGAACCTTGATAGAACCTTTTTGATACCACTTGATAAGAATTGGGTTACCAGAATAAACAAGAAAATAATGCGGAATCGAAATTATAAACATTAAAGACAAAAATTTCAAGATATGTGAAACTCAAGAATAAAATCTCAATTTCAAAATAAAATACTAAGAACCCTAATTGATCTTAGTATTCAAAATTTGCAGATTAAGACTAATTATGATACTAATAGAGTCAATTCAAGAACTTAAATCAAAAGTGATCTAGACCCCCTATTACAAAGTAACTAGAGACAATAATTAGTATAAGACTAATTACCTTCTTTAATTTACGAGTAAGAACCAAAGATATCAAGTTAAAGAATTAATCCCACCTCTTAAGAATCATTCTTAGAAGGTTGTAAGATAAATTCCAGATAGCCACACACAAAGGTGTAAAGAAGAGAAACTCTCAATTAATAATAATGTTGTGTGTCAAAATAATAAAATCTAACCCCTATATATAGGAAAAACCTATCCTAGATAGAATGAGATTTAAATCCTACTTTTATGGAAACTTTAAACTAGGAAAACTTTTAAACTATGAAACTTTTAAATTTGGAAACTTTAAACTAGGAAAACTTTAAACTAGGAAACTTTTTAAACTAGGAAACTTTAAAATAAAGGTTTTTAAACTAGGAAATTTTGACTTTAACGATTCAACTTTTTGGGCTCCTTTGTTGGGCTTTGTGTGGCCCAATCTTCTTCCATTTGGGCTTGGACTTGAATCATAAAATATGTGTAGCATCTACTCCATTCTTCTCCACAATTTTTGGACTCAATCTTGGGCTTTTCTTCCATGATAAGCATTTTCTTGATTTCCCATTGAAGCCCAACGACCTTAGCTTGTAACTCCTTATCTTGAGACCTTGATGGTCTTTCTAGGGCTTCTATAGCCTCAGCCGTGTCCATGGAGGAATCACATGTCCTCAAGAAGATCTCACTGCATCTCATGCCTCTCTCTTCATCAGATAGGCAAGAAGTTGTTGCTCTGAAATCCAATAGTATGAAAGGAAATTTGGCCAGAATATGAAGGTATGATATCCTTCTTGATGGAACAATTTATAAGAGTTCAATTTTGTTGGTGTATAGAGCCGTCAAATGGGTTTGACTTGTGGGTGATATTTTGCATATTGGTTAGATTTAGTGATAGCTTTCTATGATATCTCATTCTTGTCATTTACTAAGTTTGGTTTCTGTTTTTGATTTTGATATCTTGTATTGCCTCCTTCATTAAGTGATTGCTTGCATAAACCTCTTCATGTAAATTTGTTGACTAGTAAGAGTATATAAATATTTTTTGCTATGCACTAACTTTCTATCTTTTGAATGGCATACCTTAGTATAGACAAGTTAGTCCAAACATGGAAAGTGAAACTAGTAGTGTACTTCTACTGATAGTTTCTGGTTGCACAGGTTGATGGATCATGTATGTCTCAAAATAGCACTAATTTTGATGAACCATTGGCAAGGGGAAAAAATACTTCTCATAGCCCGAAGAGGATGTTTATACATAGTTATTGTACATAAGTTTTATAGGAGTGTTCGATTAATGAACATTTCTTTTGAGCCGAGGGTCTAGTTATGTTGTTGTTTTTTGTATTTGGCTAGTGAAAGGAAAAAATTATCCGAATTAATTAAGGAAGGTCTTTTTACATTAAGACAAATTATTGTGAAGAGGTTTCTAAAATATATGTTCTTTTCTAACCTAAGTAGGATTCTTTAAATGATTTGTAGTATATTTATATATGTTTATAATAACTATATTGTCATCTGATTTAATTAATTTTTAAATAGAGTGCATTCTTCTGAAGCAATTTTGACATGTGATAAATTAAAAAGCCCGGTAAAAGGAAGATTAAATCACGTCTTCAGCTCACCGAGGACTTAACCCTTGATAAGATGGCATGGAGGTCGAGAATTAAGGTAGAAAGTTAGTAGGTGTACGTACCCTTTCTTAGAGTATTAATATCATTCTTAATGTTTTCCTATAATTAAAGACTTCTATCACTACCGGTTGTTTTGTTAGCCTCTGTATATTATTATCTTCTTGTTGTTTCTGCTTGTTGCTACTGCCTTTTTCTTTCACTTTTCGTTCAGCCAACGAACTATCAGAAACAACCTCTACCTTCTCAAAGATAGCCCTCATTATACCCTACCAATGGGATTACACTAGGTTTTTTGTTGTTGTTCATCGACAACTCCTTGCTTGTTAATAAACTTTGTTTAGACAGTGAAACTATTATTTGTTCTAATCGAGTACCTGAACAACGGATAAAATATTTATATTGCACATTTGAACGTGTGTTCACAAGAGTAGATGGAGAATTTGTCCCTGCCTTCATATTGTGGGACAGACTGGAAGGAAAGGAATTCCAGATGCTTTGAGAATGTTGAGAATGGAGCGTAGAAGATCAAATACAACAGATCAACTCAAATGACTTTGTTTTTATTATTGGTGTTTTGAATTCAACATAGACATAGGACACTAGAACTTGAGAGTACTTTAAAAATATGTTTTCAGTACAACCCATATACGAATTTGTTCATTTGATATACAGTTACCAGTTTCAAAAAACAAGTTCAATCTATTTTCAACTAATAACTTTCAGCTGTATGAATCTTTTTCTTCCTTTTTGTCCTATCTATTTGGAAGTCTTTTGAGAGCACTTCCTTCCTTGTAATTTTGGTCTACCCCATCCCCTTTTAACACCTTCACTCACCATAGTTTCACTCCTACCGACCGATCCAATATCATTGTTATTAAAAAACTAAAAGGGGTTGAATATTAATGAAGAAAAGTCATTATCTGCAAACCACCATTAACCTTATATTTACTCAAATAAACCTTCAGATATAAATGAGGAACCCAAAAAAAAAAAGGGGATCATGTACAAAATACATTAGATGTTTTAATCATGGTTTTTTTCCATCTCAAAATAAGGTAAGGAAAAACACTATGATTAAAACATCTAATGTATTTTGTACAGGATTCCCTTCTTTTTTAGGATTTCCTTCCTTTTTTGGGTTCCTTATTTATATCTAAACGTTTTATTTGAGTAAATATAAGGTTAATGGTGGTTTGCGGATAATGAATTTTCTTCATTAAAATTCAACCCATTTTAGTTTTTTAATAACAATGATATTGGATCGGTCGGTAGGAGTGAAATTATAGTGAGTGAAGGTGTTAAAAGGGGATGGGGTAGACCAAAATCACAAGGAAGGAAGTGGCCTCAAAAGACTTCCAATTGCCTGGTATCAATATAGACTTAGCTAAAGATAGAACAAAATGGAAGAAAAAGATTCATACATCTGATAGCTATTAGTTGAAAATAGGTTTTAGACTCATATGGAACTTTTTTTTTTGAAACTGGTAACTGTATACCAAATGAACAAAATCATAAATGGGCTGTACTGAAACCATATTTTTAAAAGTACTCTCAAGTTCTACTGTCCTATGTCTATGTTGAATTCAAATCACCAATAATAGAAACAATGTCATTTGAGTTGATCTGATTACAGCAAAAACACTATAGCAAGATGAAGTTCAGTTTGATCTTTTGTGCTCCATTCTCAACATTCTTAAAGCATCTGAAATTCCTTTCGTTCCAGACTGTCCCAAAATATCAAGGCAAGGACAAATTCTCCATCTACTCTTGTCCTCAGCATGCAAGCATGTTTCCTCCCGAGTAACTAGAGACTTTGTACCTTACCAGGCATAGTCTAGGATATGCCTTTGAGGTTTAAGATAATTCTCCATAGTTGTGTTGTTATCTTCCAATGAAGGGAAAAATGGTTAACTGTCTCTAAATTTTCTCCAAATAAAAATCACCTTTAATACAATAGGAGCCCTCTTCTTATCATGTTGTCTTTTAAGGAATGCTTCTTTGGCTAATAGTCATATAAAAACAAGCTATTTTGTGTGGTATTTTAGTTTGCTAGATTTGTTTCAATGGATAATTAGCTATCCGTTGATTAGGCAGATTAATCATTTGGTAAGTTGTATTAACCTTGAATAATCCTTTGTTGTTGCCTAACCACCAAAAACATCTTCCCCTATTTCTAGCCCACTAAACTGCTCAAGTGTGCTAAAGAAATCACCACTTTTTGTACTTTCGAGTCATTGACTTGTGTTCCAACCTTGAATGTACACATTTCAAGATGCATTTTGGACAGTGGAGTAGCCTTTTAACAAATACTAAATGGATGGAGATTCTTAAAGAAATGAGGTAACAGGGATAAATTTATTTATCTACTACTAAGATTCAGGATTATACAAATGATTTAGAGCAATATCCAATAACAAGGGAACTTGTTTGAAAGCATACAATATAGTAGATTGCATAATGTGAGAACAAATTATGAGGTATTGAAATTTGTGAGTAGATGATTGAATTCAGTCTTGGTTAAACAGCTTTCAGCATATGTTTCCTTGCTTTCACCTAGAATATAGTGATTTTAATAGTTTAAAGAAGTCAAATTATATGTTCAAATCTGCAGGTTTTTCCCTGAGGTGTTTACTATCTGCTAGAACATTTGGCCAAAATATGAAGAGGGGACATGAATGTATGACATCCTTCTTGATGGAACAAATTATAAGATTTCTATTTTGCTGGTATATCCCTAGTTAGATTTATCAAAATGGGTTTGGCTCATTGGTGATTTTTGCATATACCATTGCATTGGATTTTGTGATAGTTTTCAATGGTCTCTCTGATTCTTTCATATACCTTTGCATTGGATTTTGTGATGGCTTTCAATTTTCTCTCTGATACTTGTCTTTTTTTTCTGGTTTCTGTTTTTGATTTCGATGTCTTGTATTGCCTCCTTATTCATGCCTTAATTGCTTTCAGGGGAAAGTATTCTGTCGCAATCTTAGGCACGACAAGATAAGCCCATACAACAAATGAACTCACATGAGGTAGGTGAAAATATATGTATAAGAACATTATTCATGTTAAAAATTACCATCCCACAAACAAGCCTCTGAGATTATAACAGGATCGATTAGCCTGATTCCTTCACTTCACCATTGCTTGACTTTTTCAGAATGGGAAGACTTAATCAAGAAAAATGATGCCAAAAGGTACAACTTCTACCATTCCTTCCACATCAGCATTTCCTACAAGTTCTACTCCTGCTAATGAAGACAGGACTAGAGCAGACAAACAAGTTGCTTCTGATGATACACCAATCTCCACTTTTGACAAAGTATGCACTCCCTTATTACTCGTATCATTATGTTTGATCACCCCATCACTTTGAGAGCTTTAATTTTTCTTTCAGGATGGTGTGGAAGGTACAGTTTCCCCATCATTAGTTAATACCAGAAGCAAGACATCTGATGTTATTGAAACACCTGACTGCCCTATGAAATTTGAAAATTTAGAAGACTTCTTTGCTCTTAGAGGAAAAATTAAACGAGCTCAATCTCTTGATTTTTCTGCTGATCAATCTTCTCCCATAGATGACAAGATATCCGCCACGCAGAAGTCTACACCATTGGCGGAGATGCTTGCCACAACGAAAGGTGATATTATGAGATTACTAAATATGTCTTCTCAATACATGCTTGTACCAAAAAATTGTTTAACATTAAGTGCAGCACTATTAGTATATGCTGCAACACCGGATTTATCAGCTGAGAGAGCGCTTGCCTTGGAAAAACTCAAAGAGAACCTTCCGCACTTCTCCTTGACATTGCGTAGAGCTAAGATGGACAAAGTGGAGTATTATAAGAAGGCTGCCAAGAAATCAATCCTCATCGACGATCTCATAAAAAATCAGGAACTATATATTGACCTCAAAGACTGCAGTGATAAACTTGAAATCCAAATCAGCAAGCTGGAGGCAAGAGTGAAGGATGCAAAGACAAAAATAGAAGCAATCTAGGAGCAAAAACTGACTTTGGCGAGGATGTGCTTTCAGTAGTCTAAGGCTCTTGATGAACTGGAAGTTGAGTTTCATTCCCTGAAGGAGATGAAGGAGCTAGCTGATTCGGATGTTGCTCGAGTGGAAGAAAGCTTGATAGACTTCAAGAGTAAGATAATCGAATGATTGCTTTCATAAACCGTTCTTCATGTGAATTTTCTGGGTAGTAAGAGCATGTAAATATTACATGCCAAGTTAGTCCAAACATGTAGTGTGGAAGCAGAAGTGTACAAGTTATGGTTTCTTGTGAACTATTGGATATTCTGAACGTATTTTTTGCAACTTTGTTGTTATTGTTCCTTTCTTTCAGAATGCTATCTAATGTTTTCCCTAATTTTGTCATGAACTTTTATTAAAAAATATTCTATAATTGTTTTCAATTGTTTCCTTGATCGACGGTCTCTTTACCTCCACAAGGTAGGGGTAAAGTTTACGTACACATTACTCTCCAGTCTCCCAAGATCATACTTGTGGATTATACTGGATTTGTTGTTGTTGTATTGTTTGCAACATTGATACATGACAATGTTAAGAGTTCTCTCTCTTCTTTTTTTCCAAATTTAAGTATTCTTCGTGCACTTATTTGTTTTTGCGTCATCTCCATTTTCTCCAACATTTCCTATGCATTACTTGAAAGAATCCATGACAGGTTGAATTATTTGTATTGCTTGTATCAAATTATTTTTATTTTATACATTGTAACAATATGAAAACATTTTATTAAATTTAACCTTTTTTTAGGCCAAACACATATGCAGACCCTTAAACTTGTCCCTAAGTTTTATTTTGACACTCCAATTCAACCATGTTCCATTTTAACCTTTCAACTCCAATTTTTATGTTCCATTTTGGCACTTCTAAGTGATGTGGCTCTAAGAGAGTGAAAGACAAAAAAAAAGTATTTTTAAAAAAAATAATAAAAGATTACCCTTCAACTCTATTTCTTTTATATACCATTTAACACAAAATACTAATTTTATGATTTCTGTATTTCTATATATGTTACTCAACTGCAATTTTGCATTTTAAAAATCGACGATCATTCGTTAATTATTGTAAAAAATTAAAACTAACGGATTATCATTGTTTTTTATATAAAAAAAGTAACAATTTCTTTTTAAGAGTTTTTCTATATTTTTGCGTGAAAAATAACCGACGAAAGTGCGTCGATTTTCTTTCTTAAATTAATCAATGACAACCCAACGAAGTCTATCGAGTTTCAACCTTTTTTTGTAGTGTTATTAATTAGCAATGAACATGAGTTTTTTTTACTCGTATTTAGTTGAGTAAAAAATTAGAAAGCTGATATTTGAGTTAGTCCAAGTAGACTAAATATGAAAAAAAAATATGTGATGTTATTTAAATTAACTAATTGTTTTTAAAAAAAAAACAACACACTTTCGCCGATTATTTTTTCACACAATAATGTACAGAAACTCTAAAAAAAATATCAGTCCAGGCTGAAAATACATGCATAGATAGTGGTTTAATGCCAAGGCCGACGACGGAAGCTCGGGACGGAGCCCGAAAGATAAAAGGGTGCTACATGTATAAGTCCAAAAGAGCTATGATGACTCTCGAAATGGAATTGGAAGAGCAAGACGGGCTAGGGCTGGCACATTAACAGGAGTTTTTCTGGTAGCCAATGATCTAAGGGAGCTAGCAGTGCAAAGATACTCAAAAGTGGTAAGCGCACATAAAAAAGCGGTTGGACGGTGTCTTTCTCTGTTTTATTCCATCCTCGGCAAGCTTGGGAGTTTCCTGATGTAAGCTCCCTGGGTACGGTTTCAGATTTAAAAAATGATGTTCATCCATTATTTTTTAACACAATAATGGCATGTGAAGTACACACATCCCACTTTGTTGATTCTTTGGAAAGAAGTGCCAAAATGAAACATAAAAATTGGAGTTGAAGGGTTAAAATGGAACAAGATTGAGTTGGAGTGTCAAAATGAAATTTAGGGACAAGTTTAAGGGTCTGCATATGTGTTTGACCTTTTTTTTAATTAATTTATTTTTAGGAGGTGGATGGTGTGAGTCCCTTCAATTTTTAACAACTTTTTGAGTTGACTTGGAACTTTCATGCATTTATCATCAATTATAGTCTAATACATTCATGCTTCTCAGCAATCTAGTTATTCCAGGCTTTTGTGTGAGACAGTTTCAACTAGTGATATGGGCTAACTCACATATTTTGTGTTTGTGTTTTTATCTAAATTATCATCAATTGTTATAAAAAAAAAAACTTGATTAGTATTTGATGGTGTATGGTGTACACTCTCTTTTGATTTTAAAAAAACTTAAGTCATCTGCAGCTCCTAAAAGTTGTTTGTATATTTCACTTAGACACCTTAACTAGGGCTATACCTGGTTGTTCAAAACCGAACCAAAACCGATAACCCGAACCGACAAAAAAGTTATTGGTTTATAGTTGGGTTATTGGTTTAGCGGTTTTGATAACGGTTTTGATTAAATTTTTTATCGGGTTATCGGTTCTTAACGGTTTGAAGTTTTTTCTTAACGGGTTGACCAATAACCCGATAGTAAATTAAATAATTATATTTATACCATTTTGTATATAAAGTCCTCGACTTAGAGTTTGATTTCCTACTTTTATTTTTGGTTGTCTCAAACACTTGGTTATTCTACAATGTAAAAGTGTTTGATTTTGAGCAAGATGTAACTTGTGAACTCATGTGCATGGTTTATTTGGTTTGTCACCTTGTTTCTAAGTGATTTTCAATGTTTTATTTTTGTGTCAAATCTTAACGGTTAAACCAATAACAATCAAAAACCGATAAATCAATAACCGATAAGTCAATATCTTAATGGTTCTATAATGGTTTAGCATCTCTACAAACCGATAACCAATAAGCCAACCCGATAAACTTTAAAACCGAACCGAATTGACCAATACATAGCCCTATTGAACACTTTTGTCATTAAAAAGCAGTACCTATTGAATAATTTTTTATGGTATGGCATAAGTGTAATTAATGCACATCTAAGAAGTGCGTGAAGCCATTAAAAAAATTTGCATACCAATCAAAAATGGACACCTCAACATTAGAAAAATCATAATTTGAATGTATAAAAAAAATTCAAAACTCGTTGCCGGTCATCTTCCCCACTTTTTAGTCCCCAATTGAACTTCTGAATCCAGGATTACCTAGAACCTCATTAGGCAAATTTCTTCGACACAATCCCTCGATACACCCCTTTCCCATATAATCCTTCGTTCTTTCTGTTTAGCATCATTCCGCCATCATTAATATTATCATTGTTGTTATCTTTGACGGAGAAGCATCACTTATACAAAAAAAATCAAATGAGTTCACTGCTAAAGATTTTCATTAGAGTAGAAGAGAATTTCATCAAAAAATAAAGATCAAATTGCGTCAAAAATAATTCCAGCGAAAACTTTATTTTCTGACAAGACTAATACAACCTGAACTTATTTCTTCAAAATTGTTAAGAAATTTAAACCCTAAAATATATATAAATTATATTATATTATATTATATATATATATATATATATATATATATATATTATTATAAGTGGGAAGCTTTTAACTTCAAAATTAGATTACTGTTTTGCCCTTCTCTAACAAAAATCTCTTCATTTTAATTTATTTTTTACAAAAAAAAAAAGAGGAGACAAAAAAGACCAAAAGTCATTACTTTTATTTAATAAAGAACCGTTTCTTTTCTGGCAATCCAATGACCACATTGACATATAACTATTTCCTCCTAAGAGATAACCCCCCATAAGTTTTTCAGAATTGAGAGATTTCTTTTATCTTCCACATTCAACTCTTGTATTTTCTTATTTTTGAGATTGAAAGATTCTTTTTTCTTATCACATGTATTTTTATTTTTATTTTAAAGGGCAACAAAGACTCATATTTTATCAACAAAATCAATTACGAGACAATGCTGAAGAAAGATATCAGCTTAATCTTCTGGGCAATATGAAAACAAAATTTTAATTTAGGGAAGGTCAGCTCTAAAATGGCAAATATCATAAAGTCGGTTGTATCTTTCTAAACGTGGATTGATCCACTTCTATTTCTTTTTGAAGTGTTCTTCATGAATATCTATGTGTGATTATATATTGTTGTTTTATACAAGGTTTTTGGGATGATAAAATGTCAACTTAACTTTGCAATACCAATTGTGTGTACATTTATAGGATTTAACCCCATGATTAATTTACTATCTTATAAAAGTTAACTATATATTTATGTTACACTATCTAGTTTTACCGGACATAGTTATATGATACCTTGTTACTCTTGGGGTCGGTGTCAAGTATCCCAGAAAGTTAGTCGAGGTGCGTGAAAGCTATTTTGGACATCACTGTCATAAAAAAAAAGTTTCTAGTTACGAAATCCTTTGAAAGTTACCGAAAGAGGTAAGCCTTACTTTAACACATTTTTTCATTTGAGATACTGCCTGACCACTTGGAGGGACACAATTTGTTGAATCTCGCATTTTATATTCTAGTAAAAAAACAAAGTATATGATGTTTAAGAATAATTATTATATATATTAATCTCTTGGATCACTCATGTATTTGTTATACAAATCGTATAATAAGTGTGTACCCTTCTTTATGTATAAATATTGCAAAAGCAAATGTCTAATTCTTGATATCCAAATTTTGTGTACCTACATAAATTTTGGGGGGAAAAAATTATAAGCCACTTAGTAGATTTTATGCCAAAAAAATTATTGCTTGTAATGTTGCATACGGATTTTTTAAAATATGTTTTATAATTAATTTTTAAAAAAAAACTGAGAGAATAAGATTAAACAAAAAATATGATTAAGATATAACGAAAATTTAAAGTGATATATTAAACAATAATAGTTATCATTTTTTTCCCTTTTTCTCCCTCAATAAAAACATCTTATTGAACAAATTGATTTTGTTATGCTTCCTCATGAAGCCTGTGAGAAAAGGGATGAAATAATATGCATTGTCTTATATATAATATAAAGAAAATAATGTATATAAACAAAGAATCAAAAAATTCACCATCCCAAAGTGAAGTACTCTTCATGTGTCGTCTCTCCAGATTTGTGAAGAACATTACAGAAAAAAATATTTTATTTTTTTTGTTTATATCTACTTTCTTTAAGAGGAGACGGTTTAAAAAATCATAAAGCAAAAAGATAAATAAAGAAATAGTAATTTTTGAGTGGTTGTTTGAAATTCAAAAATCCTGAAAGTTACCTATTAAAAAGGAGTCGCGTAAATGATTAATAATGGTAACAAAATAGGAATAAAGATCCGGTCAAGTATAATTAGGTCAAGTAATGTTCAATGGCCTTATAGATTTATGTCATGTGTACTGTATAATAATTTATGGATGGGATCCATTTAAATTATATACTCATCTTACTAATAAAAACAACAAAGTTGTCAACTATTTCATTAAGTAACAATATTTTTATTCAAATTGTGATAGTAACTAACTTTATATTAACGTTCTAGAAAGTAAATATTTGCTAATTTCTCCCAACTTTACCTTTCGAAAATTAAAACATGTTTCGAAAATACAACAAAATTTAACTCAAAGAATTAGTAGAAAGCCAATGAGACAAATTGTGGTGTCATTGGCGGTCAACTATTTCATTATAACTCAAAGAGAAATAGTTAAAAATGTTAATAGTTAAATGAGTACATTAACAAACAAAATAATGCATATTGCGCCATAAATTATAATGAAATAGTTGTCAGTTTTGTTGTTTTTAATGAGTATATAATTTAAATGGATCTCAATCATAAATTATTATATAGTACATGACATGAATCTATAAGGTCATTAAATATTATTTGACCTAATTATACTTGACCGAATCTTTATCCACAAAGTAGAGTCAATTAAAAATTAAAAATGTTGTGTTCTAGTGAGTAGTAGGGTGGGGGTTGGGGGGTTGGGGGTGCTTCGTACTTTTTTTTTTTTTTTTTTGCATTAAGTATTTAATATTATTATTATTATTATTATATATTATTGTGAAAATTACTTTAAAATCTTTTTAAAAACAAAATAGTAAGTAATTGTTTTTTTATAGATAACACATAGATAATAAATATCAATATATGTAGATAGATACTTCTTTGTTAATCAGTTTTTTATATTTAATTGTTTTTTAGGGGTGGGGTGGTGGGGCTCCGTACTTTTCATAATTTTGTTTGCAGTTACGTATTTGATATTATTATTATTATTGTTGTTGTTGTGAAAATTACTATAAAATCTTTTCAAAAACAAAATACTGAATAGTAAGTAATTGTTTTTTTATAGATAATAAATATCAATATATGTAGATAGATACTTTTTTGTTAATCAGTTTTTTATATTTAATTGTTTTTTAAAAAACTGAAAATAAAAGTTAAAATTTTAAAATGTTGTATTTTCAAGTAAGTGGGTGTGGGGGGGGGGGTATTTTTTATTTTTGTTTGCAGTTATATATTTATTTATTTATCATTATTATTATTATTATTAGTAGTAGTAGTAGTAGTAGTAGTATTATTATTAGTATTATTATTATTATTATTATTATTATTATTAAAGTAATAGCAGTTTTTTTTATGTACGTTTGTAAATTATTATTTTTAGAATTTAAATTAATTTTAACAATTTATAATTTTTTGTTTTTTGTGGTGCTGACACGTGTCATTTTTTCTTCTCTTATTATATCTAGATAAAAGATTGGGTTTTATTTGGGTCGGCTGGTTTTTTTGGATCCGGATTTGTGTTGGCTAATTTGTTTTAGTTAATTAATTTTTATAACGAATCAGATAGCGCAACATATTAAATGAGAATGCTAATTAAATAAGTTAACCAGGCTATTTGTAAAAAGGGTATAAAGGGCCACAAAGGTTAACCCAAGAACATTTCGTGGCCAATAAGTTAACGAAGGATATTTTTGTACTTCTCCATTTTTTTAAGTTTTAGTTTTGTTTTTTCCATCTGGAAACTATAGTTTTCCTTCTGTAAATAGAAATACAGATATGTTGTTTAAGGTAGTTAGTATATAGGACTAGTATGATGTTTAAGGTTGCTAATATATAGGATAGTTGGGTAATTTGTTATTTTAATTTTTGCTATATATACATGTATTAAACAGAGGAAAAAATACACGAAACATGCATCTGATTTCTTTTATATATTTATATTTATTTTTGCAATCTTTCAATATTTAATTCCGAAAATATTCACCACAAAAATATTTCACATTAGTAATTGTGTGACCATATTTTAACGTTTCTCACACGTATAGATCTTAGTGATATTGTAAATGTCTATTTAAGTCGATAATCAAGTGTATTTTAAGTTAACTATTATAAATTGTATATATAGTCGGTTGACCCATTTATAGGGTTTAGCCCCATGATTAATTTACTATCTTATAACATTTAACTATATATTTATGTTACACTATCTAGTTTTACCGGACATAGTGTTCTTCATGAATATCTATATGTGTGATTATATATTGTTGTTTTATACAAGGTTTTTGGGATAATAAAATGTCAACTTAACTTTGCAATACCAATTGTGTGTACATTGGTATCACAAAGTTAAGTTGACATTCTATTATCCCAATTACATGGTATAAAACAACAATATATAATCACACATACATATATTCATGTTTGTACATTGCAAAAGTCTATTTTTCTCATTTTTTTTATTTATCAATTGTTTTGAACATTTCAAAATCTCGAAATTACTTACTAATGAATACCATTTTCAATAATAAATATTATCTTTGGGATAAAATTATAATATTATACTTCATAATTCATTACTTAAGTCTCCAAAACATAATTTTAATTTTTATGTTATATTAATTTCTAATTTTTCAGATTGCATATATTATATTATTATTTTGAAAGTGAAAGCCTTTTAAGTTGAAAAAATGAATTACCAAAATGTCCATTATAAGTTGAAGGACATTGTTACTGATTAGTCATGAACTATTTCTTCAATATTCAAGTTAAACAAAATCGTAAGAAAACATTTCATAAAATATTACCATTAAATTATTATAAATTTCTAATCAAATTATATTAAATCACAGAAAGACAAATAAGTTGGGAAGTGTAACCATCACCTTATTGAATAGCTACTAATTCTTTGTTTTTTATTTCTTGTAATAATGCAAAAGGGTAGAGAAATAGCTTTTATTCCCTCCATCTACTTTTATTTGTCATGTTGCGTTTTTCGAAAGTTAATTTGATTAATTTTCAAAGTTAAATTAGATTACATTAATTTGATATTTTAAACAAAAAATTTAGTTATTCAAAAATTATACGAAAGGTATTATACATTGCAATTTTTTGCATAACAATATGATGAAAAAATATATCGTAAAATATTAGTCAAAGTTTTTTATAATTTGACTTTAAAAATGGAAAGTATGATAATTAATAGTAGACAGAGGTGGTATCGTTTTGTATTCTTCTAGAATATGATAATTAAGAGTATGTAGTTAATTATGTGACTTTTATAGAAATTAACATGAACATAAAGTTCATCCCAATTTTTTTTTTTAAAATAATGTCAATTAATGCACTTAATAATACTTTTTTGCAGTACAATTTTTTACTCTTTCTATTGAATCAAAGTTAGTTTTTGTCTTTTCATTCCAAAATCTTTACTGATAGGGTTTTATGTTCTTTTTGTTCCCTTTTAGTGTTGTTGGTATTTCTGCTCTATTACAAAAAAAAAATATTCTGCTTCTATTTTTTCTCTTCTCTAATTGGTTATGTGGTTAAATTTTTGACGTGCTAATTAATTAAGTTTGTTTTTAAAAATAAAAAATTTATGTTTTTTTTAATGGAAAAACATATTTGTAAGTTGAGTTGGAGGCTAAATCCTATAAAGAATCTTTTGAGGTATATTCTTAGGCATAGTACTATGACAGGATCTCTTTAATTTATTTCCTTTATTTTGCTTGATTTTTAACATTTTTAACTTTCTAATATGTGATGTTATCGTCATATAGAAAGGAATTAACTTCCAAAAATCTTGAAAACAAATTAAAATGATAGGTATACATTGTGAATGATCTTTTAGTGTGTTGCATACTTATAATTATAGTTCTATTTTAAATATAATAATTTATTGTTAGATGTAAAATGACTATTTTAAATTGTAAGAGTGATTATACTATACGGAAAAGATTATATTTACCCTTGTACTATTCAAAATAGTTTAAATATGTCATTCGTTATATTTTTGGGCCAAATATATCCTTACCGTTATACTTTGGGTCAAATATACCCCTCATCCGTTTAATATTTGAATCTCAATCTTAGAATAGACAGGTGAAGGGTTGAGATTGATTTGAAGGACCATATTTTTTTGTCTCAGCCAACACCCACACTTTCTTGCCCAAACCCATTTATAAACAAACAAAAGCATAACGAGTTGTTTGTAAAAAATATTTAGCTTCCTGCATTACATGAAAATTGGTTTATATAATTAATGTTTTCATTTATTTTGCCTATCAAAAATATAAAATATTGGAAAAAAAGTTGCAAATTTTTTAAAAATAGTTTACTGTGTGTTGTTCTTATTGAATAAGCAAACAAAAGCACAATTCTTTCAATAATTATTTGGATTATTCTTTTTTACGCTGAGATTTTCTCTTGCTTAGTATGATTCAGCTGAATTCAATTTTAGATGTTGTCTAGGACAAAAAGATATGATCCTTCAAGCTAATCACAACCCTTCACTTTTCTATTTTAAGATTGGAATTCAAAGTTTTAACGGATGAGGGGTATATTTGGCCCAAAGTATAACGATAAGGATATATTTGGCCCAAAAGTATAACGAAAGGCATATTTAAACTATTTTGAATAATACAGGGATAAATATGACCCTTTTCCGTATACTATATTACATTGGATTTGAGATACTTATAATGAAGTCATCTCCGGCGCATATGGCAAGCATCTAAACAGGCACCCCTGGTTATTTGAGTAGGTGCCTAGGAAGCAACAAATTCATGTGAATGGTGCGTAATTAGGAAATTCGTAGGGGTGTATGAAAAATGAAAAGACTATAATCAGTTATGTATGAAATTTAAAGGGTTACATCACTATAAATAGGCTTGTACCCCCCCCCCCCCCATTGTATGGAATTCAAATTGATACATCGGAACTATGACAGACATACACTTATGTTTTATTTAGTGTAGTCTTATTTCTATGAATACATTTTATCTATAATCTTATTTTATGTTGCATTTTTAGGTAGATCCTTCTATTTGTATAATTTCAAATGATAAATTTGTATTTTTTTATAGGTGTGCTACATAAGTTCTTTCATAAGTTAAATATTAATTAATCATAATATTTTTACAACCTTTTCACCTCCTAACTTAATTCCAAACTAAAGAATCATAAAGTGATCATATTCATTAGTAAGTAACAAAGTGATTGTTAATCATTATATATATATAATTTATTTTAATCATATATTACTAAAAGTGGAAAGCTCCAAAGTATAAAGTTGGATTACCATTTTTCCCTTACACTAAAATCATAAAATTATAAATTATTTAATTAATTAAATATTAAATAATAAATCATATTATATATTAATATCATACTAAATATTAAAGTGAGAAGGTGTTGAACCAAATGTATCTATATTATTTGGCACATGAAATGTATGTCTGAATAAGTATTAAACTAAATGTTTTTCACATTTTCCAGTTCTCTTAATTATTATTTGAAAAACTTAATGTAGTACTACTCTACTATTTAACCTTGTGAAAACGTTTATTTTTATGTATTTCAAATCAAATTCACTGAGGTAATTAGTATGTTAATTCATTGAGAAAATCAAAAAGTTATTTGAAGTCTGTGATGCAATTGTTTTTTATTCACTATTAATATGTAACATTATAATATTATTTAATTAAATATAATTTGTACTGATGTTTTACCCTTCTTTATTTTTTATTTGCTTTAAATATTCACTATCATAAATAATATTTAATTAACTATCCAATTGATACTCTTAAATTCATAACTCTCATACTTTTCATATTCATAACCTCTAAATATTAATTTAAAACTTTAAGATATCTTTTGATATTCCCCCATTTTTATCTATATAAATTCATCTTTCTGGTTTATGAGACTCTAATCCAAAGTTATTCATTTTTTTCTATAGTTCAAGTAGTGGAGTGTTTATATCATCATTGTACTATTTGATTTATGTTTTAGTTTGATTAGATGAGAAGACTCTTGAATTTTAATTGGTTATGGGAGAAGGTGTAGACAAGAACTCCGAAAATTATGTAGTAATTCTATCCTCTCGTTTTTTTCCATATGCATTGTTATTATTAAAGTCTTAAGAATGATGTCTATATTGTATTTTTTTCATGTATATTTTTTTTGTGTGTTTTCTATATTAGACTTCTTTAGTTTAATTTTCTATGATTTTCTATATTTTTATCGGGCTCAAATTAGTTATTTTTTACTTTTGTGAAAGTTTGCTACTACTAACCAACGTTCAGATTTACCGTTGGTTACTTTATAAGAAATTGCTTTCAAACATTAAAATGTACCCCTTGTTTGATGTTTTTTGTCGCACTTTTAATGATTAATTATTTGTAATTGTTGCATTTTATTTCTCATTACATGCATGTTTTCATAGAATTGTAATCGTTCTAACAATCTAAAATAAAATTACATGGGACACACGTGCAACACACGTGCCCAGAGACTAGTATATAGGATAGTTGGGTAATTTGTTATTTTAATTTTTGCTATATATACATGTGTTAAATGGAGGGAAAAAAATACACGAAACATTCAGCATATCTCTTTTATAAACTTATATTTATTTTTGCGATCTTTCAATATTTAATTCCGAAAATATTCACCACAAAAATATTTCACATTAGTAATTGTGTGACCATATTTTAACGTGTCTCACACGTATAGATCTTAGCGATATTGTAAATGTCTATTTAAGTCGATAATCGAGTGTATTTTGAGTTAAGTATTATAAATTGTATATATAGTATGTTGACCCATTTATAGGTTTTAGCCCCATGATTAATTTACTATCTTATAACAGTTAACTATATATTCATGTTACACTATCTAGTTTTACCGGACATAGTTATATGATACCTTGTTGCTTTTGGGATCGGTATCAAGTATCCCATAAAATTAGTCGAGGTGCGTGAAAGCTATTTTAAACATCACTGTCATAAAAAAAAGTTTCTAGTTACGAAATCCTTTGAAAGTTACCGAAAGAGGTAAGCCTTTTAGACCACTTACATTAACACATTTTTTCATTTGAGATACTGCCTGACCACTTGGAGGGACACAATTTGTTGAATCTCGCATTTTATATTCTAGCAAAAAAACAAAGTATATGATGTTTAAGAATAAAAGTGCCTTCTCCAGGTACCCTAGTATTTATATACACCTTATAGATAGTTGTTTCTCTTATTAGATGATGAAATTCATCTTTTTGTTAAAAATAGGTTTATAGCAAAAGTGATTTAATCAAAATTCTGCCTAACGTTTGATACCTTACAAATTATTTTTCAATAGAAATACCATGATCAAATGTTCTTCTCTATCTTTTTTGCATTATAGTTCTCTTAATTTGTTGAGTTTCTTGGATTTCTTGACTAATCTTCATAGTTTTTCTTTGTTGTCGTCTTCATTATCTTCTTTCTACAAGCTCTCCCCTCCTGAAACACAAAGTTGTAATCCATTTCATGTTACTACTTTTTTTCAATGCAAATATTAATATAATGAACTTTTTTCTATTTCTTTTTCCTTCACTCAGCATCACCAAACTTAGGCCAAGAATGACGCTCAACAACACCTTGGTATTCTCCTTGTTACCTGAGACGTGTTATTGATTTCTCTGTTTTTACTGTCTTCAAAACATTCTCGTCTGGAATTTTACATAAAAATAGTTTTGTATCAGAATTTCAATAAAAGATCTTCCGGCTGATAATTACCTGAGACGGTCCCATAAAAGGACATTCTTTGAACCATGCATATCAAGGCTATTAAATTCCCTCAGTTTTGCAGCTATCAAAGAAGACATTTCCGAGTCACATACATCTTCAGTAGACAGTGTCTGAAAATGCAAATAAGACAGACAGAACAGAGTCAAACAACAATCAATAAACATCACAATATACCTTTAGTTTTATAATAATGTTATATCAATCAAGTTCCCAGGAGAGAAGGACGCATTTCCCTATTCTAGTAACTCTGTACGTAAGCAAAACCAGATAAGATAATCGGTATTTAAAACATAAAGGACTGACTCTATTAATACTTCCAATTTTGCTTAATACTAACGCGGTCAAAAACTCTACAACACAATTTTATTCTGCTGAATTGTGAAGGCAAGGAGCACCACTTGCTGCTCGGTTATTCAATAGGAGTGCATCCACATGGATTTAATCTTATTTCAAAGATCCGCAGTCTACTCCAAAGAACAGAAGACATTCATTAAACAAAATCTGTATGTAATAGTTTTCACTTAAAACAATTCATTGTGTTACCTTGGCTTACAAGGGAAAACCAGACTGCAGAGGATTTCGGCTTAAAGGCATAGTTCATTATACTCAAAGCACTAACATTGACCTTCTATGTATGCTGATCTCTTTATCTATTTCCGCAACAAATAATGAAATTGTTAAGTTATGATCATTTGATCAACATACATAAATGGTACTCATTCAGTTTCGAATTTGACTCCTAGAAAGCCACACATATCCAATAGATAAAAGTAAAGAAGTCAACAAATTTAGTCAGAAATTGGACATACCTTTACTTTGGTTATCGTATTATTTTGATGTTGTTAATGTGCTTCTTTTTCTGAATGTTATGTTATGAAATCGTTATGATTTGTTATGTCTGCTTTGCATCTGTATGTTATTTTTAACTTTGCTTTGCTATGAGTTACTTGAGCCGGGAGTCTTTCGAAAATAACTTATCTACCTCCACAAGGTAGGATAAAGGTCTGCTTACATCCTCTCTTCCCTAAATCCCACTAGGTATGTTGTTGTTGCACGCCTGCTCTGAAGAACAATATTAAGTAGTTTTAACTTAATGTTGTTCATTGTGTTACCTAGGCTTAGGAGGGAAAGCAGAGGATTTGGTCTAAAAGGAATAGTTCATTATAATTTATATATATGCTGCTCTTTTTATCCATTTCCCCAGCAAACAAAGAAACTGTAGATTTTCTGATCATTCGATCAACATACATACAAACTCCTAGAAATCTCATTTCATGCTACTCATTCAGTTTCTAATTTCACTTCTGGAAACAGTAATGATCAAATCATTAACTTTATAGTAACATAAACCTACGAAGCCACATATAATAATAAATAAAGCTTCAATACAACAATAATGCTAATTTGATGAACAAAAAGTAAAGTATTAGTCAGAAATTGGACATACCCTTGCATGATGAACTCCTCAATTCTACTATTAGAAAATTGACCAAGAGTCTTAGGTCCTTGACCCTTGTTTGACAAGCACTCAAAAGTTCTAATCTCTTCATCCCTATTGAAGAAACGATCTAGTCCTTCCCCATACAATCGAACCAAAACTCTCGAGACGTTTTCTTTCTTAGTAGGCCAACTTATCCTATAAAACTCATTAGTCATAGCACCACTCAAATGATGAACTTTCAAGTTCTTTAGATCCAACACATATCCCCATTTTGTAGCTAATGATAGAAGCAATTTCATCAATTCCTGCGGCAGAAGCAATTTCAACAATTCCTACGGTAGAATAACCAGTTCTTGATTTCCCTTATTCTCCAGCTCCTGGCGTAATTTCTTTCTTCTTCTTTACGAATTCAAAGAAATCAACAACTTGACGAGCATACCTTCAAATAAAACATAACCACAACGTAGTTCAAATACTAGGCAAGAGAAAGACAAGGAGGGGTAAACAAATGTACAGAAACAAAGCACAAATGACAGGATATTCCTAAAACACAACAAACTTGCTAAAGATATATGTTAAAGTCGGCTATTAAAAGGATTTTATAAGCTTCAAAAAGTGACCCTACAATTCACTATTATCATGTGCTTCAGTGCAGAAACCCTAAAAATTACTAGAGCTGTCAATTAATTGATATACCCATCATCCATACTTCAGAACATCTACTTGACCTCTATGGCTTATTACATGATCAACTGACTGGAACCAAATTCAATCCACAGCTCGGATAACCATTGATCTAGCTAACACCTAAAGAAATTAAGATAAAATTGAACAACTACTAAGGTGTGAAGAAAGATAAAATGATCAGCACTAATATAAGCAACAATGGACAGTAGCTAAAAAGAAAGTTGGTTTGCCTCAACAGAAGTAGTAAATAAAACTTCAAGAAAAGAAGATATCCCTGTTTTTAAAGAAGAAATTAGATAAACACTAATAAAAAGCAACTCTCAGTGGATTCTTTTCAAGCATAACGCATAACCAGGTAGTTGTCAAGTGCCTACCTGTAAAAGATGTGGAACGTAATGGCATTAACATGCATTAGCTTAGGAGTTAAGGGAATGTTACACAATCAAAGATCAAGAAAGGAGACGCAATCAATGAACACTACAAGGTGAGAAATTTATTAACCTGAGGGGCCTGATACCACCAGATGATTCTCACTCCTGTATCACTCTCTTTACAGAGACATAGCAATCATATGTTAAACTCTGACTTCTGGAAAACTTCCCCTTGTCTATACTATACTATACTATATATTCTACGACAACACAAGATAAGCTCATTTTTTAATCAACAAGGGATAGCAATCAAGTTTGCCAAGAAGCATGCAGTCCCATGGAAAAAGCACCATAACCATTAACTAGAAACAGATACCCGAATCCCCTAAAGAATGAAGTTGACTTATAAGATAGCCCCTAACGAATGAATTTACCTCCATGATGGAAAACCAATGCCGCCACAATCATGGAACATAAAAATATCAGGACAGAACTAATGATGACCATAATGAACAGAAAAATCCATAATCAGAATTCAGATCCAGGTAATTCAAGCAGTTATTAAACTGTTAAAAGCTCATGACACAAATAACAATGTTTTGGGCGTCAAGTTATACTCAAAGTGGTTATCGTCAAGTAAACATAATTGAATTTTCTACAACTTAACATCTTCAATATTAACCATCTGATACCTCTTCAATAGTTTTAGACATGTTTCCAACTTGTCACGCTAAAGTGTTATATAAGTGACTCTCCTCTAGCTTATGCATCGACATCCAGAAATTCAAATAGCTCACCGGAAGTTAAGTTCTATTTCCTATCATGAAAGCACAAATCATGTGCAGGTTAGACCTCAAATCTCTGGAAAACACAAAAAACTATGAACACATAAAAACGTACCCATACTAGAGTGCAGAATGTATATCCTTCTCCAGCACTTGTGGAGTAACAACGAGAACTCATTTCTCTTTCCATAAACTCGCTCTTCTCAAAGGATTGCTTGACCTGTCAGATAAATTATGCACTCCTGCAATCAGTTTAGAAACAATCGTCTCAAAATGTAATTAACAAAACATTTGCTCTTTTAGGACATTGGATTAGGAAAGCAACTTTAAACTAATATAAAGCAAAATAAAACTTGTAGCTTACTTGTGGAATATCTACAAACTTATGTAATGCTTTCACCTGCTGCAGAACAAGTGGGCATTAATGAGCTGCATAAACATTTTTTCCAACCATTGGGACACCATCCAAAATAGTTAATCCAAAGGATTTAAAATATCATCTAAACAGGACTGCCATTAGTAACTGAAGGTCTCATCAGGATTCAGCCATCTCAACAACTCACATCTCCTTTGTTCACAAATTCAAAAAATGCATAAAACTAAGTATATGTCCTAATATGGTTGCTGCATAATTTTAAACAGTTACTAGCATAAGATGTGCACTCAATACACAAGAGCTCAGAACAATACCTTGAAAAGTAAAAAAAATAATGTAACAAGTAGAACATATAAAAAAACTAAACATTGTATTCATATTAGCCAAAATGTTGGAAACAAACAAAATACAAAATACATCAGTCAATATAGCTGGTACCAGAAACGGTTTCAAGTACTATGTAAGTGCCGAAAACAGATACAAAAAGAGTTCAAGTCACTATATAAGTGCCAAAAATAGATACAAAAGAGTTCAAGTAACTATATAAGTATCGAAAACAGATACAATAGTGGTAAAAACATCAACTCCCGATCAACTTTGCCCCTTCCAATTTATGTCAAAATAGTGAGATCCACTCCATCAGCCACCCTTTCAATAGAAAACCTCCTCCAAGTTGGACCTATAATCTGCACAATTGCAGAGAATTTTGGGTATTTCTGTGCAATAGCAACAAACAACAGCATGCATTTGATTTTCATTCCTGACAAGTATCCTCTCCTGCTTCACAACCCACCGCTCAATTCTACCCATATTCCGGTGGGTTTTTCCCACAGCTGGATGATCACCGATCCATTTTGTCATCCTCCAATACCTTCCGAGATCCCATTATTTCTCTTTCAAAAGCGCCAAACTAAAATTTTGATAGAAGCCCGAAATCAAATTGTGAGAAGCGATTCACTCAACTCTATGAGATTTGTTTTATATAAGAGAAAAGGGAAATATTTTAGCGGCAAGCACGCTAGTTGTGCTTCTTTTTTTTTTTTTTTTTTTAATTAATAGTTTGTAATTTTCCCTCCATTTAATATTGATGAATGATGACGTTTTTGAGTTAATGAATTCAACGATTTTGAAAAAAAAAATCTGTTCCGATAACATGTTGAGTAAAACTATGTACATAAAAAACTAATTATTTATGCAAGTTTAACTATTATTGTATTTTATTAAATGATGAATTCAATTTTTTTTGTTAAATATAAAAAGAAATAAACATCTGATTTGATTTTAAATAAACACATCAAAATAATGGCAGAGTTTGCATACATGCAAGTAATCATTGTAGCATCTAGATTGCTCCACTTGAGCATTTTATGGTAGAAGATTGTTAGGATATACTATTAATCATGCGTTTTGATATAGTATTATTATTGAACAATTGTTTATTCATTTATTCAATTCAATAAATTGTTACATTAAATAGATCAATTGTCATATATGTGTCCTTAACTTATATAGTAGATGATTTGATGTATAGAGTTTAAGCTTATACACAGAAGATTAAATCATCGGTTCTTATAAGTTAAAAGTTATAGTTAACAATCGTAGATGGAAATTTGGACAAAACCATCAGAAAGATTGTAGCACGAGATTAAATGTAATTTATCTTGATTATGAGAATGGTATAGTTCTAACTTCTCGTGCTAGTGCATTTTGTATCTATTGAACGGGACCGAGCAAAGATAGATGTTTTAGACTGACTGATAAAAACATATTCTCTAAAATGTTAAATGTACTTATATTCTTAATCTTGATATAACGATTATGATCTGTATATATTAATTATCGTTTTGACTTATTAAAAGGTGAGATTCTGAGATGGGTCAATATGTCTGGTAGATTGGATGATAATAATATATATTGGTGAAATAATTAGTTAGTTGATGAAATCCATGTCTCAGTATAGAGATTGATGATTCACATTTTTATGAGAAACTTATAAGTTTTCATGTGTAAACCCGATCGGTAGATTTATGAATCTGGCACATGAAATAAGTTAAGTATTGCTTTAAAGGAAATTAATCATTGAATTAAATTCGTCAGTAATTTAATTTATTGATTAGTATCTGGAATCTTAACATGGGGATTACATAAGTGTTTAATGGTGAATTTTGAAATATAAATAGAGGAGTGCAATTACGAATTTTTAGTGGAATGATTTGTAATTTATTATGGTAAGAATAATTTCAAATTAATTATTTGAAATTATTTCCATAATAGGAAGCCTCAGTAATAAATTATATGGTCCCTCCAGTGCCCAATTTAACTAGAACTCAGAATCCTATTTTCTAGTAGAAGAAGAAAAAGTAACGTGTATTTTTTCTTCAAGGAAAGAAAAGGGTGTTTTGGGTTTTCTTGATGAAAAAGAATTTACACTTTCTTCTCCTCTTTGGACCAGGAAGACATCTCTATAAGTAGGGATTCTTCCAACCTAGAAAGACAATTCAGTATTATGTACAATACTTGCCCACCCAAGTATTGAGAGAGTTCAATTATTAATTGGGATCATTGTAGAAGACCGTAGAGTTGGAGTTGGATTTTCTTCAAGATATATGCACACGCTTCAAGAGGTAATCCTGAATTAATTTTCAGCATACTTTGTATGTGATACGTATTTGTGATTGTTGTCTATATTCATGCAAGATGTTTGATTCTGGAATGCTTCCGTTGTGTATGCTATTTTCTAACAAAGATGTCGTTCTCCAATGAAATATTTGTTTGACGTGTTTGAGATTAGATAGTGATGTACAAACTTATTTAGATATTGTAATGAGCAGGTCGGTCATTTTTGGAAAGTCTCGTGAATTTACCGTTTTGTCCTTCTCGATATCGACCTCGAGTATTTTATGATTGAGTTTGAAAAGTTGACTTTGATCTTGGAGTTAAAAGTTGAGAATTTTGTAAGTTTTGGGTTTGAAAGGCTAATATTGTTAAGAAAATGTTTTTTGGAGTCTTTTGGAGTTTCGAGTGTCGGAATGAAATTCTATCGATTCCATCAATCTCGAAATTGGAATCTCAAATGTGAGATTTGTCGGTTTCAGATTCCGAGTCTTTTTGAGGAATTGTTGTGAAATGGTGAAAATTTAGCCATTGGGTTGACTTTGGTCAACATTTGGGGTTCGGATGCTCGAATTGGAATTCTGAGGGTTCTGCTGGGTTCGGGGGATGATTTTAGGCCTACGCGAGGTTCCCTTGTCGCGATCGCGTAGCACTCATTTGAATTGCATCGTGATGGTCAACTTTAATGAGTTGACTGATTTTACTCATCAATTATTTGCTCATTAACTCAACTTTATCAAAAAAAGTACCACAAAATGATATCTATTTAATAACACAATTATAATTTTATTTAAAAAAATTCATGAAAATGTAAAACTCGACTGAAACCACGTTAGAAAGGAAGAAAGTAAATATAAGAAATGACATTACACACTCCATACTGATATTTTAACATGTACAATTTGCAAATTAATCAAACAAATTTGCATGAATTAATTAGCCCATCCCATAATTTGTGAATTCAAATGTCTGTAAATTGAACTAAATAGCAGACTAATTTTTTCATTTGTTCGTCATTAATTTCCTCTTCTTTGTATGTTCTTCCTTTACCGCACAATATTTATTGGTGTGTATTTGACATCAAATCTACACCTCCTCTAGCCAGCTATATATATAGCTATATATATAATTACCATATAAGTAGATAAAACAAATAAGAAAAGTATTACTTTAATTTAAATAACTAGTACGGTTCATAAATGACATTATGCTACCAAGTTATTAAAATTGAATGTTTTTCTTCTGAAGTTTGATAGGCTAAATTTATGTGCATATATAAAATTTGAAGTAGAAAAAACTTCGGCATAAAATATAAAATAGAAAAATACCTTTTTCAATATAATTTTGCTTCACATTCTTTCCCACCTAAAAAAGATACGCCCAATACAAACTCATTTATTAGTTCATGACAAAATGAAGTAAAATAAACACAATACATGCTAGTTTGGATGGAATAATTAATTACCTTGTTACAATTTAAATACTAAAAGCTATATTGAACAATTAATCATCCTTCAGCCCGCTGATGTGGCATGCCTCAATGATCAGATTTTTTTTTTAATCTATTTTCTCTGTTTTCTGGGTTTCTTTTCCCTATTTTTCCATGTAAACAAATTTTAATTAAGGCTACGATAATTAATAGATTCTAATCAATTATTAATTAACATTTATTAAAGAGGAAAATACTTTTTCAAATTTTAATTGTAACCGTGTCTTTTCCATGTAAATGGATTTTAACTAAGGCAACAATAAATAATTAATAGATTCTAATTCATTATTAATTAATGTTTAATAAAGAGGAAGATATCTTTTCAAATTTTAATTGTAACGTATCCTCTAATTGAGGATTCAACAATCTTAATATAATATAAAGGAGAAACATAGACAAGGTGATGTGGCACCTCTCTATGATCTCCATATGTATTTATCTTTTCTTCTCATTTTTTTGGCCTTTCTTTTTATTAAAATTAATTATTTTATTGTAAAAGTCAATTATTTAATTTATTACAATAAATATTATATTAATGAAAAAACATTTACAACAAAGACTCTTCACATGCCAACTTACAAGGAGTAATTATTCATAATTCATACCTCTCTAATTTCTATTATTAATAAAAAAAAAATTAAAAAAATTGTCCTTCTTCTAATTACAATTACGAAAAAAAATATTTTTAAAATATTTTATCTTTATTATTTAATTTATATAAAATGTTGTATTACTTAATTAATTACAAAAAATTATATATATAATAAAGGTCTCTATAAACAAGGTGATGTGGCACCTCTCAATGGCCTAGAAAGCTATTTATCTTTTTTCTTCCTTTTTTGAGTTTTTCCATTCATTTTTTTCATTAATCAATTCATCAAAAAATTAAAAAAAATCAATCATATTCATTACATATAATTATATCACATGAAAGTTACAAAAAAACCTCTACCTATTTGAATTCTCTAATTAAATAATATGTCTC